>JAQGAE010005233.1:0-11530 GCA_034696685.1 Julus scandinavius
GACGTGTTTTTGGAAAAAATGACCAAAAAATGACGTCAATTTGACGTCATTTTTGTTTCCCATTGCTACTTGGGATAAGTCAGGAAAAAGGATACCAATAATTCTTCATAAAGTTCTTCATGTGGGAACATTGCTGTAGTGACTATTGTATGTTATTGTTGTGGAAATGCATATTTGCTTATTTACAGATCACATGATTCAAAGACTGTTTCTGCAAAACATTGCTGGTTGCAACTCTCACAACTTCTCCAATGTGCTGTGGAGGCTCTTACTAACACATTGTTTTCCCATGGCATTATAGCTTCCTCTCGTAATGCTACGTGGGCAACATGGCTTCCCAAGCTACCTACAAGGATGACAACCCCTGCACACAGCTGCCTGGTGACATAGAGGTCAATTGACCACTATGTCGCCAGGCCGTGTTAACCTTTATTGGCCCTTTCCAATGGACACACCCAAATGGTCAAGGGGACCTCTGGAATGCTACTGACCAGTTCTTTCTCTTCTATTGCTGGCTCTTCCACAGGAAAGACGTCCTTCTCGTCCTAAACCTCAACAAGGAAGTCTAGTTCTCCTCGGAATCCACTTATAAGCAACCTTATCAATATATCAACATTTATACGATTTACCAGTATTTACTGTATGTTATCATTCTTTCGACCATTGTAATTATTTAAGTTTACCCATGGTGGTCTTTGCTCTTGGAGATCCAAAAATTACAATGCCCTTTGTTTCCTGTTGCACAAGGTACTCAAAACCTTTATAGAGCAAGGCTTCAAAACAAACATTAGCAAATTATTTTAGTTGAAAACTTTAGGTTTATAATACAAGTAGTTTTAATTTGAAGGCACATTACAAAACTACAAATTCAACTCCCAAATGTTTAACCTTACGTTTCCCAGTAGTTTGCAAATTGCATTGCCTCGTGATATCTGAAACTTACCAAATGAAACTGTCGATTTTCTTACCCTGGGCGACAATTAGCGAAGGTGGCAAATTTGCGTTATACCTTGGGTTTGCTCGTTATATCAATACCACACATTGTACTTATCTTTCTCAGTCTTCTTCTTCTTCAACACTTAGATGTTCTAATGTGGATGGATAAATAAATATGATCCCAATTGACCAAAATAACAAAAATGTTGGGCCAATGTTGATTTAAGACCCAACGTTGTGTTAGCAATAAATGTGCTATAATTATTAAATGTATTGCTTTCTTTTCTACATGCAAATGTAATGTTTTATTTCTTTGCATATTATAAAGATTAAATATTAATATAATGTATGGGTATACAATATGTCTTTGTTTGCTGTAATATCAAATGTTAACTTTATTTAATTGCTTGCACTGCAAACCAAAACATCTTATTTTAAAATTCATTAGTGACTATATTTGTTGTCCCCCAAATCCAGATGAAATAATGCATCTAACTGAATGACATCTTACTTTCCCCTTCTTAAAACTCAATGCCATCTTACTTCTAACATCTTAAATTGCAGCCTCATTTGGCCATATGCAGGGTGTCTAGAAGTCATTGTCTTCATACTGTGTTGATATAATGTCTCTTAAGCAATTAATTACAACTAAAATTCTTCTAAAATTAGATTTTTATTCATTTATTTTATAATAATTGTGATGACCAAAAGTTTGGGTAAGGGTTTAATTGGTTTGAATGGCATGCGAACGGTATGAGGTTATGTAATCTTCCAGGCTGCCCTGGGCAAGCCGGCATTCCAATAGAAGGTTTGCTGGAAAGTTCGGGACAGCAGGGAAGGCAGTTCAGGTCAGCAGGTAGACCAGGTTAGGTCTCCTGACGATTGTGCGCACCCGGACGCGGACTTTTGTACTTTTATCAGGGCTGGCGAGTTGCTGCCCGCGGGCCTTTGTTTATATAGTTTTCTTGTTTGTTTTAATTTAAAGTTTTTATAAATAAATATCCTTACTTTAAGTCGGTTTCGAAATGAATTCTTCGTGCTTTGGCCCTAAACCCGCCTCAGTCGTAACATGTTGGAGGTGAGATTTTTACGTCAGTTTCCCCCGCGACGCCCCTAAGTACTTGGTTCGACGAATAATAAACATGGAAACTCGGTCGAAAGGAGCTCTACATATGACTACACCCATTGTACCGACGGGATCACAGACGGGAGCGGCTATGAACTTGAATGAAGATCCTCCTCTAGGAGAACAAAACCCGCATGGAGCAAGTCCAGAATTAGACCGCTGGCAGGCGGATGCAGGCTTGGGGCAGTTCCGTCTAGGACCTGGTAGAAAAAGCCACAAGAGCAGCAGGAGGTGGTAGTGCTATACTATGCCCGGTTTGTGGGGACTTGGAACAATCAGCTAATATAATAATCGATATGGAGCCGGAGGTGAAACCACACATTGGACAGTCGGTGGTAGTTAACTATCGGGAACAGGGACTCCTGTATGATGCATGGGAGATATTACAGACTTTATCAGTGCATTTTTGGTGCTGGTCCAATCAGAAGGATTGGTCATTTAGGTGTATGGACGATGCCTACGTAGACACTTAACGGGTCATGCTGCAAAATGGTTCACGACGAATAGTGGCAGGTTATTAAATATGCCGTGGTTTGAGCTGGTGGAATATTTGAAGCACATGTTTGGGTCTTCAATGTATAACTAGGGTCTTTTAAGGAAATACATTTCACGTCACCAGGAATGGAATGAACCTATTCGGTTCTACTTGATCGATATGACCTCGATGGCACAGACTTTGAACCCCCATACGCCAGTTTTGGATACTATTCAAATAATTGTTTCTGGACTTCAGCCGATTTTTCATGTTGGGTTAGCGGGATTCCGATGTTATATGATTGAAGAATTGTGGTTGGCCTTGTTGGCGTTGGAGGAGGCTAATTTGATGGGAAGGCCGGCCCATGGTTTCGAGCGGCCCGGGTGTGACAAAACAGACATCGGTGGAGCAAACAGCTAGTACCGTGCAAAGTTATGTGTTATGCATGTGGAGAACAGGGACACAAAAAGCGTTTTTGCCCTAAGAAATAAAGTCGGGATACTGTCGCGGAATTGCAAAGTGGAGGAGGCCCCTGTGCGTGGTGGCCACAGGAAAGTTGTATTAAGGATCGACAAGATGATGTCGGAGGAGAAGGGTCTTGACCAGTAATTCAAGTGCGCATAGGAGCTCGGACTGTGTTTATGGTTGTTGATGCGGGCATTGTGGTCAATGTGTTGTCGGAGGCGCTCATGGAGATGCTTGGATTGTTTGAGAATGAGGGCAATTCGGGTAAGCCGTTGTATGATGTTGTAAGCCGTATGTTGGACAGTGTGGGCCAGTGTGACATAAGGTTGACTGTGCTGGGGTGGACACTTGCTCATCGATTTCAAATTTTGCGTCAGCCAGATGGTGTGGCCTTATTGGGCTGGGACTTTTCTTAGCGTATGGGTTTGATCCCATTATCCCTTAATGAGATTTTTTGCTTCCAAGATAAACCTAAGGAACTGTTCTTCTTTGCGAAATGGCACTCCGAGCCCATATGAGGGGTTGACAACGCCCGGGATACGGTGAAGAGCAAACAGACAGTGAGAATTGATATGGAGGATAAGCTTCACGAAGATCAGGATGGAAGTTGTGCAGTAAATATAGAGTCTGTTCAAGAAAAGGCAGTGAGACTGGGTGAATTGCCTATTCGGCTGTTGCAGTCAGTATCAATGCCTCCGTGTTCATCGTCATTGTTGATGTGTCCAATTCTGGAACAAGTAAAAAAGGGTGATTTGTTGTTGATTGAGGCGTTGCCTTGTGAAGGAATGTCTGCGCATGCAGCACGAGGCGATTTGAGTGTAGATGATAATTATTGTCTCCTCTTTCAGATTGGGAATTTGATGGGTGAAGCACTAAATTTGGATGTTGGAACAGAAGTGGCTGCTATTTCTGCATTGGAAACGCCCGAGGTGATACCTTTTAAACCTGCATAGTGTAACGAGGAACGGGGAGAGGGTCGTTCCGAGGGAAAGGTGTTGGACTCCATCTTACAGATAAGACCTATGCTGACAAAGAACACTGCGTAGATTGTTAGTGAGGTTTCGGGGAACTTTCGCCCTATCTGTGCAGGAATTAGGGTTGAGTAACTTACCCCCTCATACTATTGATACAGGGGGTCATACACCGACTTATGTTGCACCTAGATGATCATCGGGAAAAGTAAGACATATTGTTAGGAAAGAGTTGCGTGAAATGCAGCAGCAGAGGTGGTGAAACCCAGTAAATGCCATTACTAGAGTCCGATGGTTTTGGTAAAAAGAAGGATGGGTCCGTCCGTTTTTGTATAGATTATCGGAAATTAAATGCAGATACGGTGGTGGATAGCTACCCGTTGCCGCGCATTGATGAAGCACTGGATGCCATGAAGGGTTAGCCTGGTTCGCGATCCTGGACATGATGTCAGGATACTGGCAGGTGCCTATGGCGGAACGAGACCAGGAAAAACTGGCTTTTTTATGTTCTGAAGGGCATTTCGAGTTTACTCGGATGCCCTTTGGATTGTGTAATGCACCAGCCACACTGCAGAGGGGTTAAGACCAAATTTTTTTGCATCTGAAGTGAGAGGCATGCTTAATATATCTGGATGATATTATTGTGTTTGCAACAGATTTTGAGTTGTTTTTGGAAAGGTTAAGGGCAGTTTTGGAGGTGTTATCCTGCCATAGTATTAAGTTAAAGCCGTCTAAGTGTTTTTTGGGGTATGAGCAGGTTAAGTACCTGGATCATGTGGTTAGTGCAGAGGGGGTGGCTACGGATCCTGACAAGATTGTGGTGGTGCACAACTTCAACAGGCCCGGGAACCGAAAGGGGGTTAAAAGATTTGTGGGCCTTTGTGGATTATATAGGAGATTCATTAAGGATTTTGCAAGTATAGCTAGGCCACTGATTAATTTAACACGGGAAGTAGTCTTTTTTGGCAGGATGGAACCGTGTGAAATGGCATTTGAGTCATTAAAGGAGGTCTTGCGCACAACCCCAATTTTGGCTATGTTTGACCCATCAGCGTTCTTGAGTTTGCATACTGATGCTTCACAGGTGGGGTTGGGGCAATCCTGTATCAGAGGGTTAAGCCTAACCAACGGGTATTGGTGTATGCCATTCGTGTTCTGCTGCCGGCAGAAACACGGTACACAGTTACAGAATTGGAAGCACTGGCAATAGTGTGGGCACAGAGAAATTTTGGCATTACTTGTTTCTAAACAAGGTTACAATAGTGACAGACCCAAATGCACTATGTTATTTGAGGTTCTTGAAGAATCCATCTAACCGGTTAGGTAGATCGGCTGCAAAAATGGAGGAATTTACTTATGAGGTGGTTTACAAAAAGGGAGGTCCCCATGTGGATGTTGATTGTTTGAGTAGGTACCCCATGATGGAGCAACAGGTGGGCCCTGGAGTGAAGGATGATGCCTATATATATTTGGTACAGGGCCAAAGGGATATGGCAAAGGAGCAAATGCAAGATCCACAAATGGTATCATTGCAAGAGAAGGCTAATTGCCCTAAATCGTGAGGTGGCTGCATATTGCCAGTATTGCCAGTAAGGGAGTGAGATGTAGGGCGCTGCAAGGCCTAGAGGGCGCCCTGGATAAACAAAAAGCCTGGTTTGATAAATGTCATGGTCATGTTGAATTTGTAGTGGGAGACTGGGTGTTAGTTAGAAATTTGGCCCCAGCCCGTTTGAACCAGGGGAAGTTTTCCATGTGGAAAAATAATATGCGATAAATATATGTTTGAAAACATATTACCCATATATTGAAAATATACCAAAATTGGCCTAATCTAATATATGGATAATAGATTGACTTTATATGGAAAATATATTTTTTAAATATATTATTTATGTATAACCAGTATACTGAAATTGGCCCAATTTCAGTATATTTAAAATATATTGAAAATATATGGAACATATATTGTAAAAAATCCAAAAAAAACCCATTACGCTCAGCAGGGATTGAACCCACATACCTTGATTTCCCAGTCAAGCACCTTAACGAAGTACCTACCAATGATTTCTTACACTAACAGCTTTGAAATCGGTATAGATTTGAGTTGGTATGCAACTCTATGGAAATAAGAAAATTTTCTCTAAGTTATTCGTGCCAAAATATTATTTTGCTCAAGATTTTTAACACGATTGTGTTATGTCTAATTTTATGCCTAAATTTGTTGCGGCACACTAAAATATACGCCTAAGTTCGTTGCGGCACTAAAATATGCCTACATTTCTTGCAGCACACTAAAATATGCCTACATTTCTTGCAGCACACTAAAATGTGCCGAAATATATGTGCAGTATATAAGCAACATTTTTCAAGTGCACTACAACTTTATATGTATATATATATATAAATATATAAATATATTAATTGAGAATATCATAATTGAGGATTGTGTGTTTATTTGTAAATTTCCTAATAACTATGAAGCTGGCAGTAATCATATATTGCTGAAAATAAACATAGGAATTAAATTGTAATGAACATAATATGAAATGGATTTTATTTGTAACTCCTGATAATTACTAAGTTCCAATATATACCACAATTACTTAATTAGTATATATTTTACATAAGTATAACATATATCAAACATATTTGATAAACAAAATATGGCATATACAGTTAATATATTCTACAACATATTTTTGTGAATTTATTTAATAAATATGTTAATTATATATTCTGTACAATATATGTTTGGAAATATATTTACTGAATATATTAACGATATATGGCATATATATTTTGCCCAATATATGATTAGGGGTACAATAATTAACATATATTTGCAATATATTCCACTTTTATGTAATTATATGAAACGTATATTATGCATATATACATATATTGATAATATATGCTTCACATATTATTTTTCCATATGGGTTAAGTTGCCCTATCACAGCCTATACCAGATCATTAAAAAGATTTCAGATGTTAATTATGCTGCTAGAGATACACAGAAGGGTATGCCTCCTATTTCAATAATGCATGTTAGTAATTTGAAGAAATTTATCCCTATGGCAAAAAATCGAGTATTGGCGGTAAAATGCATGAAATTTAGAAATATTCCCAAGAGATGGCTCCATCTGGTTAGGAACGTGAGGTTGACCTCCTGGACGGAGCTTGTGTCTTAAATGAACCACCCCATGCTCTGTAGGAGAAGGGACATTTTGTTTTCCTTTGTTAGTTGGTTATCTCCTTAGGCATAATCTCGGGTGACTTTTTTTGCTTTCGGTTAAATTGTGAATAATAATGGGATTAGAATGATTGTTGTGGTTATATTGTTGGTATTGTATATAGCGGGTGTTGATTGTTTTGGGTTCAGCATGCTAACGCACGTGGTATTGTTTTTCACGTAGTCAATAAGCGTAATGGCGCAGTTGGTTCCAACGGTTGTCATCACAGTCACCGTTTCGGATAAGAGCCGTGGAGGCCGCATCAAGGTGGACGAGGATTTCGTCGGCCATGGGGATGGCACCCGCCTAGGTGGCCATTTATGGGTTATGCACGAAGAGGACCACCAAATTCTGTCAATTATTCGCCGGCCGAAGCAAAATGTTAAGACCGTAACCTCGCGGACCAAGAGCTGGGATGGGGTTTTCAACGTTCCCCGGGCCAAGTTTCCAGAACCAAAGAAGGCCTATGGGTGCGGTTATTCTCGAGTTGCCTGACGATGATGAAAGGGTTCCGGATAATGTTGAGTTCCCCAAGGACCGCCGTGTAATTGGACGATGGGGTTTTAACTCGTCCATTTATCGTCGCTGACGTAGGAAACGGGCTTTTTTGCGACAATTAGCCGAAGAAGAGTCCGCTAACCAGCGCTGTGGTGGTGTGGGGCCGGAGCCGGCAGAGTAGTGTTTGTTTGTTTGGTTTTTATTTTTAAAAATTAAGTTTTATGTGAATTTTAAGTTGTTTTAAATAAGTGGCCCCAGGAGTGTCCACCGATTAGGTGGGGGTGTGATGTCCCAAGGTTAGGGTCAGTGTTCAATTGGTTTGAGAATGAATGGCATGCAGACGGTATGCGGTTATGTAACCTAACAGGCTGCCCCGGGCTAACCAGCATTCCAATAGAAGGTTTGCTGGGAAGTTCGGGACAGCAGGGAAGGCAGTTCGGGTCAGCAGGTTGACCGGGTTAGGTCTCCTGACGATTGTGTGCACAGGACGTGAACGTTTGTGTTTTTATTGTGGCTGGCGATTTGCTGCCCGTGGGCTTTTGTTTATACAGTTTTTGTATGTTGGTTTTAATTTAAAGTTTTTAATAATAAATATCCTTCAAGACAGTTTCGAAATTTCTTCATGCTTTGGCACTAAACCCGCCTCAGTCATAACATAAAAAGGTAAACGAAAATAAATGCAGGCAATGTTAACAACGTTAACACTATTTACTTGTTTAATTCTGATGAGTGGTGTAGCCTGAGATATGTTTAGTGTTGTTTCATAATGCACCTTCATCATCAATTACATTTTGTTTTTTTCTGTATCTGGATACTGTTCACCAAACTGTTGTGAAACTTTCTGCAATAATTTTTCAAGTTTGACTTTGCTTTTTTAAGATGGAATCTGAAACCAATCACATTCAGTGTGATATGCTATTTATAAAAACGAAAACTATTCATCAGTTACAATCTTTCTAAGAAAGTATAGAAGGGAGTTTAATACATTGAAGGCTATCCTTACAAAAATGTAAGGTATCATCTTAGTTAAATTATAGTATCCAGTAGGTATCAAGGTATTCTTTAGGTTTCTTATAGGTATACTAATTTGAAACCTCAGAAATGAAATGTTTCATGGTTTCTTTTAGGTATTTTTTTAGTCATCAAAAGGTTTCGTTCACACTCAATTTATCCATTACGTTTCAGATATGTAGTTATAGAGGAAATGTTTACAAGTATCACAAATTTCTTGTTTAAGTCATAAAGATATATTCTGTATGGAAAAATATAGCGGCAAATATATATTTTTTCTAATATATTAGTTACATGTATATGGAACACATTCAGAAATTAGCCCAATATCATTATTTGCGTAGTACACTACATGTATATATATATATTAGTATATAAATACCTGAAATTATAATCCTTAATCCCTAGGTTCCATATTTCTATGGGTTTCTTATGTCAATGGATCTTGTTAACTCTACATGAATCTGGCATAAATAAAAAAACTAAAAAAACAAGATGTAAAAAAACACAATCACAATCAGGAGGGAACAAACCCACATACTCTGAGTTCCCATGTCAATACCTAAACCCCTTAACTACCAATAAGTCGTTTGTGAAACGGCATTGAGAAAGGTATAAATTCAAGTTTGTATGCAACTCAATATATAAATATTATCTTGGTCACGATTGTGAACAAAATTGTGATATGCAAGAATTTGTCTAAATTTGTCGTGGCACACTAAAATATGAATAGTTTTCCCAAATTTGACGTGGTACACTAAAATATGCCTAAATTAGTTATGCAGACAAAAAATATCTGGAATATTTTCAAACTAATTATTTTTACAATATATTTTTCAAATATTGTAAATATATTCTGAAAATTAATTTTTAAACTATATTTTTACAATATATTTGTCATATATTGTAAATAAATTCTGAATATGCATTTCCAAATTTTACATTTTTACAAAATATTTTTCACATATTTAAAATATATTATATTTTGAAACGTATTTAATATATTACTCCTATATTTTAGTACATATTTTATATATTACCCACGGATTATTTCCCATATATGTTATTCTGTTAAATAACGAATTATCCTACAATCTTGCCCCGTGAATTTTATTAAAAGGCACTTTACCAACACTTAAAAGTTTACAGCAATCACAAATAGTGTTGAGCAAAAATTCCCAATGATTTGTTTAGGTGCAGATTTATCTTAATCAGGTATCGAATAAATGAAATGATACATGTATCTAAAGTTGCAGTAAGGTATTTTTTAAGTATCTAAAGAAACCTTTCCATGCATGCAAGTAGTAAATTGCGCAAGTTTGGCCTCTCTCTAATAAAAAAGTTTTATGAAAGTGTACAGAAATTGAATGTTTTATGAAAACGAATAAAAAACCTATGTGTATTACGACTTGATAATTGCCTAATTATGTTACTCTAACGAGATAAACAAGTTAGATGCATATATTTAGTAAGTTTTAATTTTAATTACGATTTATTTGAAAATTTAAACAATACTACCACCCTTTATAATTTTGTTTATAGCTGTAAGTTGATATTATAGATAACTGTTGCTATAGCTTGATGCTGTGGCAACAACAAACTAAATTTAAGAACTAAATAATATGGAAAGGATGGTCTGGATACCCCATTTTGAGTAACCTAAACCATACGTGGGCTTTAATTAGGCCCTACTGCAATAGGCCTAATTTAGGTTCTTAATATATTAGGTCTAATTTAGGCCTTAATAATGCCTGTTGCTATAGCTTCATGCTATGGCAACTCTAATCGAAACTTTAGAACTACATAATTTGGAGAGGATGGCCTGGATACCCAATTAAAGGTAACCCAAACCACACATAGGCTTTAATTAGGCCTAAGTATATTAGGCTTAATTTAGACCCTAATGATAGGTCTAATTTTGGCCTTAATAATCCAACTGCATGCTGACTCCCAAATTCCATGGTGCAATACCACCCAATCATGACTAGCCCCTCCAAGGCAAGGGGAAGGGATGATATAAACATTTACTAAAGTGGGAGAGGGGGAGGGTTTACTTTTTTTTACAATTTCCCTATCTAGCGCCTAAAAAAATACAATGATGTATTTTTACACATTCCCGAACTGAAGAACAAGCCAGTAGCATCGTATACAACTACAACTGTAAAGGAAGTAAAGTAGTACACAGAGTAGCACACTAGCATGCATTGCTACTTATAGACCATCCATAACAAAAGCGTAATTCAATTTAATAACTAAAGGTTACCAAAATGAAATGTTGATAGGTTTCCACTTTATATCTAATGGATACCAAAATAAAATATTGATAGGTTTCCACTCTATACCTTATGGATACCAAAACAAAACATTCTAAGGTTTCATGATGAACCCTCCAAGAGGTATCATTTGCAACCAATCAGACTTTAAAGATTCCTGTGTAGATACCTTAATAATACTTAATTTTTTTAGTTACACTTTGGATGAATCATACATAAATAGTATATGTATAAAGATTAAATGCGTTAATGACAAATAAGATGTACGTATACATGCTTCAATTGTTAAGTTCAAATTAGCAATTCGAGATAGATAAACAATGGACTTAATATTAAAGAAGTCGTAATTTCCATATGGAAAAATAATATGCGATAAATATATGTTTGAATATACAGGGTGTTCCGGTAAAGCATTGACAAATTCATAGGGTAGGTAGCTGGTGATATGAGAAGACAAAAACACTTAAGAACATGGGGGCGCAAACGACTCCTTCATAAAATAAATGCATTTAATGAAGATGACTTTTCTTGCAAAAATTCAA
>JAQGAE010005234.1:0-11527 GCA_034696685.1 Julus scandinavius
AACTCAGTACCCTGCAGTCAGCAAATCAATGACATATGGTAGGGGAAAGGGGGGAGGGGGGGGGGGGGTTGGAGATCGTATATAATCATTTCAGGAGAAAATTACTTCTTAGGCATCATTGTTAGATTGAATAATTACTAAATCTTTCCTGTCGTCAGGAAGGCTATTCCATCATCTAATCGCATGCAAAATGAAGGACCAATAGTAAGCATCCGTCTTGGGGCACGGAGACGGGTCAAAGGATTTGAGTGATTAATGTCTACTCCTATAGTGATCGTTAGGCGTTAAAATATGGGAAACAAGTTGTGAATTACGAGAAAGATTAAAAAGTTAGAATGACTCCATAGACAACTTTTCGCGTCTGGACCTCAACATATCCCAATTTAGAGAATGGAGCATTTTTATCACACAGAATGCTGGTAATTGCCCTTAACAAATCTGACTGCCCTAGCTGGACATCTCTATATCCTGAATATTAACCATCCTGTGAGGGTTTCTGTTGACAATTAGCATAATCCTATGCTAATTGGCACCTTCAGAGTCATTCCTATAGTGGACTTCTGACTCATGCAACATGGAGAATGCAAAGGACTTTTTGCATGCCTCCAAACCTACTGAGCACACATGCCCTGGGGTGTTTGGCATGCATCCAACATAGATTACCCTAGCTATAAGAGCTGTCTGGGCTGCGGTCACTTCTCCTCAGATATGCAAGCTGAAAGGAACACTTCTGGGCTCTTCAGCCTTGCCAGTTCTACACACCTTTTCAAGGACCTGCTCTAATTCCAGTGAGCACACACCATAACAAAGGACTTAGTTGTCTACACTTATAGTTATCCAACATACTACAGTAATACTAACAATTAATCCTGCCTGAACAATAGCCCTTTTAAGGACCCCGCCAAAGAGATTGGGATACCACCCAATAGCAATTGAACCACGGTAATATTTCCAAATTATCAACAGTTCCAACTAGGAGCACAATATTCCAGCATAGAGCGAACCAGAGTTAATGCGTAGCCAGTTTTTTTCTACATTTTCAGCATATTCTCGAAATACGCTTTTAATGAATTTATCTAATTCTACAAACATAAAATAACTGCTGGATGATTCACTCAACGCTGTAATAACAAAATAGAACAGAAAAATATATGCAGCACAAGTTTCGCATTGATGTCATAGGTCAAGATGGTAGGACTAACAGAGAAAACAGTTTTGTTTATAACACAACTGTTGTAAGGAAAATCTTGCTCCCATTTGGTGACCGAAAGTTTGCTTTGGTGGAATAAATTTGGTTAAAAATATCTACTGCACGCATTAGCAGTCTTAATGCGGGTAAAATAACAGCATTAAAGCTGCCTATAAGGTAAACTAATAATCCACTTTCGGATGGTTCGTGTTCACCTTGCTCCCTATTTCTGAGCGTTCCTCGACAAAAACCAGAAACGGGATCACTTTTCCTCGGTGTAAACAATAGGGATTAATCCCCAAACGAGACGTGTTCACGTTGATTGATCGTCAATAACACTAACGCAAGGTTAATTATATACCGAAACAATGACAGTGAAGATGAAAAGCAACTGTACGATATAAATTGGGAAAAGAATAAATAAACACACACAAAAAAAAGAAAATGGTGGGCGGAAGATGATCACTGCCTGATGGGCATAAACACGGGGGAATTGTATATACAAGTCTATACCTCGTGATGGTTTACCATATATCCAATCAAAATACTGTTCAATGTTGCGGAATTAAGTCGCATCCTGAATGGACACGCGGACCAAACTACCAAATGACCAAACAAAGCTGAAGTGCAATGTCAATTTCCTCTACGAATTAATGCGTGTGCCCATTGGTCAATCGATGTATAAATTCCTTTCGTTATCGGACACTGAGTAAGCCCAGATTAACTAACGGAGTGCACGTGATTAATCGAGTGCTAATTTAAAATGTTAATCCTCCATTAATCCCGAGCGTCGTATAAGATGCAATTTGTTCTAAGCATTCTGCGAATGAAGAAAACTTCTAACAATCGTGGTTATTAGCGTGAAATTAGTTTTCTTGGAAAGTGACCAGGAGCTGGTCAGTAGAAATGATCTTCTTAGAAGGTGGAATACCGCGAAAATATAAAAAATCATAACAAATTATAAACACCCAGGTGGAAAAATTAAATCATACGTGTATTTTCCAGTATAAATATAATTAGATAACATTTGGCGCAGTTCAAATAAGACGCCCCCTCCCTACCCCCTGTTCACATGGTGTCCATGTTAGCCCAGCCCCCATGACCCCATAACCCCTCCCCTCTCCCCCTTCCTAATAGCCATCCTTAATTTCTATTTGAAAAGTAAGGTGTCCAGAATTTTTTTTGGAACATACAAAAGCCCATCCTATAAATTCCCAAGCACTATTAATTCCCAAGCACTTTAAAACTTAATTAAACAATGAGTCCAAGAACTGAAAAATGCCATCAATAGTGGACGTCTACAATGGCTACCCCCTCTTCCTCCCCCAGTCCACATCGTATCCACATGGTGTCCAAATGACAGCAGACTTCTCCTCTCCCCCTCTTGAGGACGTCCTTATGTAATGACCCCGTTGAGTTTTAAAGTCAATGTATAGAAGCAGTTTATTCTTAAAATAATATTATGACACGTATCTAATATTAAGAATACCAAATTATCCACATGGAAGAAAATTAAATTTCGCAGATTATTTACTTAACTTCATTACAAATGTTGCATCTGTTTTTCCTAATTCAGTTCCTAAATAGTTGGCTTTTTCCAGAATACTGAGCAATTGCGTAATGTCTCGCAAAACGAAGTTAATTTTTAAATCTTAGGTCACATTTCAACTTTTAGATCACATTCAAGCAAATGGATGAAGATATTTGTGCATTAACCTACATAAGAGATTCTGATGATGTATACACAAAATAGCAACCATGATCATGAAACAGTGAAGGAAGACAGTATTATCAAGCGCATGACATGACTTTGAAAGTGGCAAATGTTTTCATGTCATGAATATAGTAGCGTATACAATCAAGAAGAGGAGGCGGGTGTTTTATGCAGGAATCCAATCCCAATCTTTTGCTCTTTTATATCAAAGAGTCAACGAACTGCATTTGATTATAATAGGATTTCATCGACCGAAGTCTTGTTGCTTCAGCCTGCCAAATACGGAAAAAATCAATGTTTTCAAGAAAAAAAAATGTTCACAGCGTGACCAAATAACGTCATAGCCCACCATGGAAGCCTGAGTTAGCAACTATTTCGGATGTTATGTATGTTCAAGAAAAGAAAAATGACTAAAGTATAAGTATTGATTAAAATTCCCTAGCTTAGTTAGAAAACTGCTATTTAAACTTTGTTGATTAATGTTTGTTTTTCTCAACTGACTAAACCAGACTATACATAAGCTTCTCCAGACATCAAGAATACTTATTTAACACCGTTTGAACAGTAAATAAATAAGTGGGGAAATAAACCTGTAAGTTTTATATAAATTCCTTCGTTTACGTTACTGAATCAATTGTGAAGCATACATTTAGAGGCACTTGGAAATATTAAGAAAGAGCAAGTATTTTAATACTTTTTCACTTCTCCCACTATCATTCAAATGCAACAGACCGTAAAAGAGAACTAGGATCTTTTGTGTATTGTCAATATATAAATAAAACATTAAATTCAATCGATATCCTGGTTGTATGTTTTTTCAATAAAAATAGAAATGTGGAATACAATGCTTTTCTCACCAAATTTCCATATAAAATGTATACCGCAATTTCATAAAATGAAACACAATACTTTAGGAAACTACTTTTTACCTTTACCTTCAATCAATAAATCTGTGTAGAAAAACTGTACACAAAAGTGTATATAAAACATGCAGTATACCAAAAGTGTATATAAAACATGCATTGTACAAAAAGTGTATTAACTGTACACAAAAAGTGTTTTAACTGTATACAAAAGGTGTATTAAATGTATACAAAGTGTTAACTATACAAAAAGTGCTAACTGTATACAAAAAGTACATTAATTGTATACTAAAAGTGTATTAACTGTATACAAAAAGTATATTAATTGTATATAAAAACCGTACTAACTATATACAAAAAAGTTTACTAACTGTGAAACTGTATAATTTGCATATTTACAAATTTCGCCAAACATACTTGTATAGGATGTGAAGAATGAGGAAAAATGGCTATATTTTGATAAATGTTTCTCCTAGTTTTTTTCTCATTAAACAATAATCCACGAAATATATTGTAAAATATAAATATATATAAAATAGTCTTGTAAGATTTGTTTTTTTCAAAAGAATCAGACGATACTAGTACATCACATTCCGATGAGGGAAACTTAAATTTACATAGCAGTACCTCAATTTCTCATTACAGAAACAAATTTGAAACATCTGGATTTTCGCAATCCCTTCTGCTTAGATTTATTTTCCAAACCGTTCAGTGACCTTGCTGGGAGTGTATTCATGAATTAAGAGTACATTTCTCTACACATGATGGTGAATTATGAAGAAGCTGAATTTTTTATCAATTTATCCAACAATCGCAGAACGAATGTGAAGCATACGCGTCTACAAATTTTCATTAAAAAAAAGATGAAATACAGTGAAAGCTCGAGTGTCAAATCCGCACTCTATTCAAGAAGTTTCTGTTCATTTTATATCTAATCTTCCTCTATTTAAAGAACAGGAGCATGAGAGAGAAAAAATTCAAAAGACTTTCAAAGTGAGGAGAAAAATCTATAAAATTCGCCCAAATGCATAATAAGACAAATTGGGTTGAAAGCATTCATTGACTTGGCTATAAATGATGGTGGAGGAGTTTTTTATGTTCAGTTTCATTGGATGCTTCACTAAACTGATTGTGACAATGCATCTATAACCAAAACCTCTCTAAGTTGGACACTGAACCGAACGAGAGGAAACATCTGTGGTTCACCAAATAGGGCGAACCTTAAAATACAATAATTGGCAATCAATATAATAAATTAGATGATTTAACAATACAGCATAGATATTTTAAAATTTATAATCAAACTATTCCGAATTAAAACTACTGCTATAAAATTATAAACCTTATAAAAAGGAAGCTTAAGCAATTAAAACCATTGTCGGAATATTATAATTTTAGTGTTTTATCGAATTATGATTTCCTTTCAAGTAATTTACTACCTGTGAATCGATACCATCAATTGAAAAAAAAAACCATTCGTCGACAATATAGTATTTTCCGCGATCAATGTTTTGAAAATCTCTTCAATAACTAATTAAACGTAAATACCCCAAACAAGATTGTCCACGCAAGCCGATAAGCTAGTACCCTGTAATGGGATTTGTTTTGGAAGTAATCTTGCTAAAAGTTGACACGTAAATGCCCAAAATACGGATGCGCCCAAAATAAGGGTGTTTATCTCGAAAACTATATCTAAGACCCATTTGAAAAGTTTGCTATAACATAAAAGAAGAAATTGTCGAAGGATGATAATTTGTATTTGAAGTCTTAAAAGCAAAAATAATTGAAAAAAGCAACACGAACGAAAAATGAAAGTTCGTCGATCTTACATTCGTTGCATTTCAGATAAAATCGACGATTGATAAAGCAACGATCAATCAGCATTAAGGAAAAAGGATCAGAAAAGCACTGGAGGACAAAAAGCAAGGTTGAAAGAGATTTTTCTTGCTGTTTTGACCAAAATATTAGATAAACCAAATTTCACATTAATGTCACGAAAGCAAAAGTTTCAACAAACCCTTTGCAAAAAGTCATTACTGATAATTATTTCACCTTTAAGCCCAGACTAAATAGACTTCTACAATTCCCTTAAAAGTTATACATATTTTCGGTTTTTATTTATTTACTTATTTAAAGAAATCCAATTAACGTTTATTCAAAAATCTCGGTTTCTCTCTTGAGTATTTTATTATTTTTCGTGAAGATTTGAACTTTTTGCAAGCAAAAAAAGTCTCCAAATAGCATAAGCTCATATCGTTAATAACCCAATCATATTTAGACAAATATCAATCCTTGACCTTGTGTTTTATATATCAAAACAAACAATTATAAGCTATACCAGCTATAGAAAATGTTCAAGAACGTTCTTTCAAAGTTTTTCATACATATTAGTTTTTGTTAAATTACCAAGTAGTAAAGTTTTACAATTGAGACTAATAAAGCTAAACATGATATACTACGTCCGAAACCCAATAATGAGCCTCCTATGCGATTTTATGGTCTCTAATATATATGGTAACTAATAACAAAAGTTAAGTTGCCTTATACAATGGGCACCTCTTAAAGTACAGTATAGCTAGAGCGGATGAATCAAAAAGTAAGTTAAACTCTGGTGAATCCACATACAGTAATTGTCTGAGGACAGTAAAGACATACAGTAACATGTGATTAACTTGAGAAAGGTGCTCAAGCAACCAAGGCCCTACAAAAATACTTTTTGATACACCCTTGTATAATGAGCACCTCTGAGTCTGGTTTTCATGCCCATTAATAGAGGTTTAACAGTGAAATTAATTTATGCACAGTGTATTAAATACGGATTTTATAGATTAATATTCTACATTCGTATCTTCCTGAGAGCTGAACAGTTTGAAGCATATCACATCCTTTGTAGGTTAATTAACGAACCTATTGACTTTAGATGTAGAAACGTGATAAAGTACACAAGGAAGCCTTTACATTAATTAAAAATTTAGCAAAAATCATTATTTTTCTATTTCAAACCCTTTTTTCATTTATCAATAAATGTGTCACGAGCCATGAAAGATTTTATTATAAACTTATAAATCACAGCAAATGTACTCATGCGAGAAACTGTACATTTTGAACTAAATAGTGAAGAGAAATGACAAATTTAGCAAAATATTTTAAAAAGTTCCTAACCTTATAGGTCATGTATGAGCTTATTAATCCATATAAGACTAGACCAGAAATTGGACATCTGGACATACATGTATACCTGTTTGTATATCTTATAAGCACATCCATGTCCCTGAATGACAATGGTTTGCCTATATATACCCATGTATGGCCTTATGGCCCTTTGTATAGCCATATAAGGAATATTTACTGTATGTTCACGCAGATTTTAAACTTTACTGCATGTACACCAATCCTGGTTTTTTTGGACTCTTGCAAGGCGACTGAAAAGCTTAATATGGTCTCTACATGGTAAATATATGACAATTCGAAGGATAAATATGGTGCAAATATGTCTATAGCTGCTTTTTTATGTTCAAAGTTTTACTCTGAAGAAAAAAAATTCCAGCTTTGGTAATCTCATACTAACACCTCTTTCAGCAATCTCAAATTGTTTTAATAAGCACGTCGTTTATCCGAATTTTTCTGCTAATCATGATTGCCATTCCATAAATCGGTCGTATTAACGAAGTTCAAGTGCACGAAGTTTATTTGGCCGGTGTTGTACCAAAAATAACCGAACATTGATTCAAAGCAGATGCAATAAGGTTTGCATCGATCTGGGATTGCACTTTCGAGCACATCCACATCTATTTCATTGCTCACGTATTGGATCATATAAATATGAAATCATAAAAGTGCCCGAGGTACCGTTTAGGTAGTCCTACACCAAACGCCGAGTGAATTGCACCCAAACTTAAGATGGCCTTAGGAAAAGTTGAGCAGAACAAATTTACAGTGCCATAGAGATTCATCTGCAAACATCAGATATTGGCAGATGTAAACAGCATCCTCTTATTAAACTAGTATTTTTCTCTCCTTGAAATTATTATGCATGATCCTTGTACTATAAAGAACCTCTAAGATGGGTAGTGGATGAGTAGCTTTTTTTTGTTCACGAAAAGGCAGATAAAAAATGCAAAGACTCTTCGATCAAGTATGTGTCCTTGTTCTTAAGAGCATCATTACAGATCCCAAATAAAAATGCCTTCGTTAATTAAATTCAAAATTGCTCATATTGATTAGAAGGCAGAGGCACCACTTAAGATGGTATTAAGTTATAAATCCAATCATGATGCAAGAGGGTAATTTATACAGCAAAAATTAGGCCACTCTAAAGTTGATCTTCATGGGGGTGATAAAATAAATATCCGCACATTATAAAACTTAAGCAAACAAACTTCTGAAAACAAGTGTGAAATTTAACTCACAATTTGATGACTAAGAAAAACATTGAATAAAACTATAATTTAAATTTTATTTTTTTAAATGTAAATTATTTAAATGTTCATTTAAAATGTAGCATAGAGTTTTTTGTAGCTTAGCAATATATCAAATACATTGATCATGCATTTTTTTACAATAGGGAATTTATGTTTTTACAGATAAAATCGTTTATAAGAATACTATCAAAACTTGGTAAAAAGTTTGCCTTTCCGTTAAGCGTGTTGTAAATCGCTTTACAGATTTTTTTTAAAGTGCTACATACAGTAGCAACAGAGGATGTGATGACAGCTAGATATGGTAATTACTTTCCGATTACAAGGTTCGCTGTAATTGACTTTTTTTCTAATGTGAATTTTATCTTTCCACGTGGCCATCGCACCGAGCAGCTAATAGTTTGCATCAATCTTTACTTTCCCCCGTAATTTGGTTTCCCAATCGAGATCTTGTCACGTCGTGTTAAGTGGTCACAACGTATATCTATTGACCACAGCCATAATCATCCGTTAGCCCCATTAAATGGACGAATCGAGAAATAATTGCCTTTCTGAAAGCATCCTTACTAATTACGAATCATAATGGCGTGGTGTAAAATGATGCTAAAGGATATCCCAAAAGCAATTACCGCCTATCCAGAATGGTTTTAATACATGCTAATGGACTGAACAAAGAATAAATCACAAATTGCGTTGATCATGTAAAGGATGATAATAGTTTGAGGTACAGATCCTGTTTTACGTTATTTTGCGATTAAATTAAACGTGAAGAAGAATAGTAGCATAATTGGTTACTGTATCGCGTTTGACATTCATGATAAAGATGCCACCTTTTTAGACACAATATATTTAGAGAAAATATTAATTATAGACCATTCTAACATGTTTTAAAACGTAAAAGACTAAAATAACTACGTTTGGTTCTATTCGAATTTCAGATACTTATTTAAATATTATAAATAATTCTGTTGGAAAAACAAATTACTATTAGATAATCGAGGTTCCACAGTAATTATGAATATAAAAATAAATGACAACACGGCAAGGTTGTATATATTGGAAAGAGATCTTGGGGATAGATCCTCCTTCCCCCCCCCCCCCCGAAATCCAAGAAATTTTAAAAATTTCAAACCGAATCAGCAAAATATAAAAGTATAAATTGTACTTTGGCATTTCAAGTGTAATTTTTCTGCTCTAGAAATGGAATATTTGTAGCAACGTTTAGTAAAAACGCAATTTCTATTTCACCTGGGCCATAATACTGACGATCTTAAATATATGGTCAAAAAATATTCCAACCCAAGATTCTATACTTTATCCTTGCCCCTCAAACAAAAATGTGTTTACATATACTGCCTTGCAACAGGGCTTCATCAATGTCATTTAGCATCCTGTTTTATAAGAGGACCGCGTGAAAAAGACTTATAAAACCCATAAAAAGCTTAATTAAAATCTGGTTATAGTTAACAAGCTGATTTGTACTCATAAAAGATTATTTTTGTTCAAACAGACGCAGCACATAAAGCACATGCCTATACGAAACTATTGAATTAGGTTCGGCAAAAGCAAAGAAAATATAAAACTAATTTATCACGATCGATAATGCTTTCAATAAAAATATTCAAAAAAAAAATAAAAAAAACTATCTTCAGAAACCATTAGAAAATGACATTAATAGTCGATATACCACGATATATTCACAACCTATATGGTTTCGAGATCCAGATTAGCAATTTGTGATCAACCTAATTTTAAAACCCCAACCATCAGAACGGTTTCTTAATTAAAATAAAAGCCTGCGTGTGAAGAAAGAAAATCTAGCTTCCTTTAAAGATAAAAGATGGCAAAGCCACGATAACAACTCTGGGGAGAGACAATCGAATATGTGCACTAGAAAAAAAGACAAGGTTTTGCACTCACCAATATTCTGCAGAAGCATTTTCACCTGAAAAGAAAGCAAATAAAATGTGAACATTTTCATCAGTATATAGAATTTTCATGATAAAAAATAAGAGATCATGCAGCATTTTAATAAACTTAAGGTAGACATTTAGAGCCATGGGAATGATGTTATGGCCAACAAGATTCATAGATATGGTACAGCATTGTTTTTAAAGACCATTCCTATTCCTAGATTTTCTAGGTTAATCAAGATTTTCTTCGTCAATCAAAGAATGGAGCGTTAGACTCCGAGCTCGAGTAAAGACCACCGGAGAACATTTTGGCACATTTTATAATTCATTTTTGTCCCTACACTATTGTTCTATGTAAGTGTCAAATTTCATTTAAATCGAAGCATTTTTCACGAAGTTGTGATTTTTTATTGGGTTCTACTTTTTTATGACTCAGTGTCCCCACGCATACATGGAGCATTTCAGTAATTAAAGTACCATAACTTTTCCATCACAACCATAAAGTGTTCTTTCTAATTTATCTTATGTTTCTTAAGATTAATACTAGAAAATCATATCTTAAATCAGGTTATATACCCGCGTCGAAAACAATTTATACACGTAAACACATCACGAAAACAAACAATATCCCGTTTTCCAATTTTATCGAGGATTCATAAATACTATAAAAGGAAAGAAAACTTTTCCATTTACAACTAATAAATCATATCTGGCGCAAAGGGACTGACAAAAATGGAATCTTTTGCATTTTTCATGAGAAAATACCATGAGTATTTTATTATTTATCAGGTATGTTTTTTTATAACGTTCCTTTTTATAATGACAGCAATATGGTAATGTCTTAAAAAATGTCACGTTTTCAAACTCTTCAATTTTCATTTGAAAAGTAGACTTATAGGATTTCTGCCAGTGATAAACGCGTCACTTAAGAAATCCCAAACGACTATCGGAAATTAATATTTATGAGGTTCAATCCATCGTAAACTAATTGAGATTCAGGTAGAAAATATTTCATCGCGAAAACATGCATGGACCAAGAAATAAATCGATTAAATGCGACTGAGCTGTTCGGAGAAATTCCCTCGAGAATACATAATAGGGCCGACATGGAAATATATTCGTATATCCACTCGCGTTCAACAGTTAAATTGCACCTAATATATATTGATTATTGTTTCTACTGAATTCCTAGTTTACATATTAACTCGAATGGAACCCAACCAATAACCCTTCACCACCGTCTCGAAGTTCAATGTTGTCCATTTGTGCGTAGGATGATATTAAAATTGCGACAATATAATGGTGGACTAACTCAACATGACATGAAAGCATTTAATGTGGACGGAAGGCAGCTGTGACGATCCCCTGGGGCCAGGCCGCGTATGGCGGGACTGGGCCCGTTATGTGAGGAATGTAACCGCGCCGGTTTG
>JAQGAE010005235.1:0-11524 GCA_034696685.1 Julus scandinavius
GCACGTTCGTTTCATACTCGCAACGAACGACAAATCGACTTTTTGCATGGCGAACACGTACCAATTGAGCGAGACTTTTCCTTTGTGTTTGTCAAAAAGACCGACAGGAGTTGGCTCGTCACAAACACTTCTCGATTTTTCTACAAACATTATGCGAACTGTATGTAACGCCATCCTAACTTGCGAGCCGTACGGTTTGCAAAACGTTCGGCTCACATTCTGCTCGCATATGTATACGCGCCTTCATACTCACAACAAACAACGAATTGACTTTTTGCATGGCGAACACGTACCAATTGAGCGTGACTTTTCCTTTGTGTTCGACAAAAAGACCGACAGGAGTTGGCTCGTCACGAACACTTCTCGATTTTTCTACAAACAGTATGCAAACTGTATGTAATGCCGTCCTAACTTGCGAGCCGTTGGTTCGCAAAATGTTCGGCTCGTTCTGCTCGCATATGTATATGCGCCTTAAGATTTAAGAAAAAAAAGTGGGTTGGAGAGGTCTTCTGGTCCACCCTGAGCCCACACTCTTAGTCTCTCTAACTCCCCTTTAAACTACTTCCTGGTGCTGAGGAGGAAGGAGTGTTTGCTTTAGCTTGGGGGCTTTCAAACTATGGCAGGAAATTCAAAACATGGCATTGATAAACACGCACCCCTTCAATATTTACTTAAGTGCTTATATAGGGCCATATATAGAATAAATCATATATTGCCCAGATATGGATTACTTCCAAATTTGTCATTGTTTTCCCAAACAAATATATATATGGGAAACAACAGATGGCGTTAAGAGGTTTTGCGTGACAATATCATCAATTCCTTTAATGGTTTTTTGTGTGTGTTGTAATTTAGAATTTTACAAACAAACATGGCGGCCCATATATATAATCATCTAAAATTGTTTTAAACACAAAACGGCGTTGTGCCAAAACGATAAATTAGCATAATTATCTATGCGTGTGTACGTGTGTCTCATTCATAAAACAACAGTCGCCATCTTGAATTGGGCATATATCGATCCGTTCTTATTAATATAAATAAACACGAGATTCACATGTGGCTAAGTTCCCAAACATTTAATCATTGTCAACATCATCATCATTTATCGTATTAAATGAATGAAAAGGAAGACTAGAAACATTAACAATATCTAAATCACATTTCATTCAATGTTTTATAGGGAACAAAAAAACAATAAAAGGAATGAGGAAGATTTTTAAATTTTATTGCTTAGTTTTGTATGTTTTCACATATATATATTTCCATCCTAACCAAGTAGTATCACCATCCTAACCAAGCGGTATCATCTTCCTAACCAAGCGATATCATCATCCTAACCAAGCGGTAACATCATCTTAACCAAGTAGTATCATCATCCTAACCAAGTAGTATCACCATCCTAACCAACTAGTATCACCATCCTAACCAAGTGCTATCACCATCCTAACCAAGTACTATCATCATCCTAACCAAGCGGTAACATCATCCTAACCAAGTGGTGTCATCATCATCCTAACCAATTAGTCATCATCCTAAGCTAGTGGTATCATCATCCCAACCATGTAGTATCATCATCCTAACCAAGTGGTGTCATCTTCCTAACCATGTAATATAACCATCCTAATCTAGTATCATTATCTTCCTAACCAAGTGGTATCACCACCCTAACCAAGTACTATCATCATCCTAACCAAGTAGTATCATAATCCTAACCAAGTAGTATCATCATAGCATCATCCTAACTTTTATGACCCTGACAAATTTTGCTTTTTCTATAATATTCATATATCCTAACCATTGTAATTGTCCCTAATAGATATATGGCCAACCTAACCAAGTTGTGGCATCATAGCATCATCCTAACCATTATAGCCTTGCTAAATTTAAGTTTTTCTATAATTCTTACATCTTAACCAAGCATTCTATCAGTAATGCCCATACAAATATACATATACCACCATTAATCGTTAATCCCAACCGCTAATAGCCATGGCCAAACTTTTGTTTTAGAACAACACTAGTCCTAACCATGCAGTTGGCTTCCTGATGACGTCATTGACCCTGCTTTGAACAGCTTCTGTTTATGCAAACACTATGCAAAATAAACTAGGGTTAAAAATAACCCTTTTTTTGCAGTCCTAGTTTTCCCGGGTTTGGAACAGACTGAATTCGAATGTATATATTTTAGTGTTCAACATTGAATGATGCACAAATTATACATGTATACAAAACTATATTTAAATATTTATATATTTCATATATTTTATTGTTTTCCTTAAGTTGGAATTTATAAAATGTTAATTTGTATTATTTTAAAATATACATTACACTACAATGAACATTCTTATTCATGTATAATACAGTTTTTAATGATTAATTTTTATCTTAATAGATATATTAAAGTGAATTCCATCCGGTGCACGTGGCTCAATTTAAGCCCCTCCCACACACTGCATTCTTGAGATGTCCTAGTTGTTTCTAGAATGAGGTCAAAGGGCAAAAAAAGAGACAGGCGACTGTTTTTTATCTATTGTTTTCCTTAATTTTTTTTGCCGGAGTCTAAAAATAAATTCGTTTGAATCCAGACTTAAAAAACTCCATCTTGCAAAACTTGTTCTAATTATAAGCGCCACCTACGTCACGCCATGACGCCACATCAGGAAACCAGATTTTAATTGGGTCCGAGTGTAGTCTTCACGTTCATTACAACTGGGTGTGATTTCTTGTTAAATCTTTCTAGATGGCCTTTAAAAAGTACATCCAAAATGGCCGCCTGTATTTCGTGCATGTAGCTTCAAGATGGCTGTCACCGGCATCGGCAAAGTGCTATAAGATGACTGTCACTAGCATCGGCAAGTAGCTTCAAGATGGCTGTCACCTCTAGGTGCAGAAAGTAGCTCCAAGATGGCTATCACCGGTATTGGCAAGTAGCTCCAAGATGGCTGTCACCAGTATTGGCAAGTAGCTCCAAGATGGCTGTCACCTGTATTGGCATGCAGCTTCAAAATGGCTGTCACCTCTATCTGCAAAAAGTAGCTCCAAGATGGCTGTCGCTGGTAATGGCAAGTAGCTCCAAGATGGCTGTCACCAGTATTGGCATGCAGCTTCAAAATGGCTGTCACCTCTATCTTCAAAAAGTAGCTCCAAGATGGCTGTCACCATTATTGGCATGCAGCTTCAATATGGCTGTCACCTCTATCTGCAAAAAGTAGCTCCAAGATGACTGTCACCAGTATTGGCATGCAGCTTCAAAATGGCTGTCACCTCTATCTGCAAAAAGTAGCTCCAAGATGGCTGTTGCCAGTAATGGCAAGTAGCTCCAAGATGGCTGTCACCAGTATTGGCATGCAGCTTCAATATGGCTGTCACCTCTATCTGCAAAAGTAGCTCCAAGATGGCTCTCACCGGCTTCAAAAGATAGCTCCAAATTAGCTGCCAAATCTATTGGCAAGTAGCTCCAAGATTGGTGTCACTGGCAAGCGTCTTTAAGATGGCTGTCAGTGGTTTCAACAAAGAGCTCCAAGATGTCTGCCACCGGCATCGGTAAGTAGCTCCAATATGGCCATCTCCTAGCATGTCCGCGGCAGGGTGAATACAAATGTTCATGGTCGTAATTCGCAATTAATAATTGGTGGGGTTTCATGATTATTGATTGCTTTTATAATAAAACGTCAGAAGCAGAAAAAAAGCCGACTGAGTCACGCGAACCGAGACGCAATTAGGAAGAGCGAGCTGATTAAACCCCAATGGCGTGCATTCAGCTGCAACCCTAACCATGGAGTCTATCGATATATCGGAATCCAATGGCGCCCCCTCGTGAGCGACAATGATAAAGAGGAGGTTACGGTTAAACGGGCCAATTGGAAGCTCGGTGACCTTATTCAAAGACTCCTCAGCGGGAAATCAATGTGCAATTCATCCCATTTAATATCTAGTTAGGGTTTGATGAAAAACATGGGGTTAGTCTTCCTTCTACCTAGTTAGGATTCAACTCAAACGGTTGATAAAATGATTTGCCAGAAATCGTAGTTCATCGTCTGGTTAGGATAAACCCCGATTTTACGTTGTCCGTTTCGTACGTTATCCCGCTTCCTACGTCATTTTATGCTGGTCCGTGGAAATTGCCTATATTATTTGTAACCCCGATTTAACGTTTCCCCCGTTTCGTACGTTTTTTACCGCTGCTCCTATGAGAAACGTAGAATCGGGGTTCCACTGTACCTTGAACGGTTGGGAAGCTTGGTTAGTTAGGATTTAACTAAATGGTTCGGATGTATCATACCCTCCAACCCGATGGTACCACGACTACTACATGCCTCACGAGACATGAAATCCTTAACTCGTACGTGGTTAGAATTAACATAACAGTTAGCCGCTTATCGTTGTTGGCGATTACTACTTTCGTGACAAGCAATGCATGTATTTCCTAGTTAGGATAATCTGATTAGGGATTTGCTCATTATGACCAATTGGGAAAATATATTTATGTAAATTAATTCGCTTCATTGCATTATATCCTCATGTTTTAATCATTACAAACAACCCGTTAAAAAAATGCTCATTTTAATGCCGATAATGATGAAGGTTTTGTGGGGTTAATGATTAATTCATTAAATGCGCAGTTTTTTAAAAGCATGAAGAGAGTTTAGCTTTTGGCACCATTAATAATGCACCACGTTCTAATTGAATGCTTTTCGCACTGAAGCAACATGCCATTCGATAATATTGCACTTATCATTCCGTATTTCCGTTCCATAATACAATACTAATCATTCTGTGTTTCCGTTATATAATGTCGCACCAATCATTCTGAATATCTGCTCCATAATACTTTAGGTATTTTTCATACAAGCATTATGAATCTGTTAATGAAACAGGAAATAAACTTTTCTCACATAGAATGAATACTCAAAATGTTTGTAGAATGATTGCCCGTTCCGATTTCATATTCCGCTAATCTTGGTTATCTAGACACTTATTCCAGTGCCATATGACATCGTCTTGCTGACAATAGGATACTGCACTGATCTAATTCACAGATCATATTTAGTAATTAAACTTAAAAACAATAAAAACATATGTCCAAGAGTACACCACCTCAAGAGGTTTTTCATTTCCTTTGCAGAAACAACAACAAAGCCCAGCAGAACAACTTGGAAACAGGGAAATCCCCTGCTCTATACTAGGAGGGATGAGTTGTTCCCTTGGGCAATATTGGGGTTGACAAAGGATGTGCCAATTAAAAAAGGAGAGGCAAGAAAAGTGGTTGACCTTGGTCTGTTTAAAACCTGTTTTGTAACTTTGGTATGTCAAAAACCTGTTTGGCAACTTCTATCCCCCCTCACATTTTGTTTGATGTTAGGCATTGTTTGAAGAACTTGTGGTTTTCCCACTGCATAAACATTGCAATGTTCAAAAGTTGAACAACTTGTTAACTTGATACTTTGTTGTGAAATAGAACAAAAGGTGCAGAAGTTTATAAACTTTAAGAGAAGCAGACAAAAGAAAGACCACAGTTGCATGAAGATTGTTTCATCCTTCATGATGAAAACATCAACATGTTTGTTGGTGAGAAACAAACTAGTTCTTGAACAACCTTCATACTTGCCAGACCTTACCATGACTGCTTCCTTTTCTCTAAAATCAATTCTATAATAGCGTGAACTCATTTTATGCCAGTTGACAGAGGTCTTAAGACAGATGACAGGCGATGAGCTGCGGCACGACTTTGACAAGTGGAAACTAAGAATGTGGTCGCGGATTGCTTTTACAACAAGGTTTTATGGTGATCCGACAAGTCACCCGAATCGAAATTTGACAAAATATCTGGAACCGGATAGTTGTTCTTTCTATATTATGCAAGTTAAATTACCCTCCTACACTACAGGTCAAAGTTTAATTTGTTTGGTTTTACTCCTTTCCAACCGAGGGCTCCGCAAAGCCCCCCTTAACATGTTGAAGTCCTTCTGGTCGGAAGGGTTCTGGAACACCAACTCCATTCCAAAGAACAGTCCCCGCCTTCCATTACCATTCAAATGAATATGGGGCAGGTGAAAGGGCATGCCAAGAAGTTAAAAGTGGCTACTCACACTATGACGTGGTAGGTGACGGCCCTGAAGCCACGGGGCCTCTCCAGGAAGTTGTAGATCTTGCTCTGCAGCCGCCTGTAACGCACGTCCCTCCTCGTGTTCTTGTAGTTGATGGGCTTCCCCAGCAGACTCATCCGTGGAGCGAACAGCCGCGAACCACTACCACTTCCGGCGCAACCACTTCCACCCTTCTTTGGCCTATCTCCACCACCGCCCTTGTTGCAGTTGTTCTCACCGGCTCCATCTCTCTTCCGGTACAGCCGTTGCTTGTCGTCACCACCGGCAGGGGTGGTGACACCCTCTTCCACGTCCCGCAGGGCCACAAACTCCACACGTAGCGGAGGGCGACCACCGACAGGGGGCGACACGGAAGACACCACATCCACGTGCGACGAACGGCCCAAGAGGGGGCAATGGGCAGCCGACGTCAGCGCCTCGTGCGGCTCCTGCTCTTCTGACGGCTGGAGCAAATCTTGCTGCCCTAACGACACCTGCTGATGCTGAAGATGCTGGAGACGTCGGTTTTCGGCGGCCCTTCTGTAACGGTGCATCGTTGGCGGCCTTCATTGCCCCGACCGGCATGGGACGGGGCCGAAGGCCGCGGGGGGTTGGGTGCGGCCTATGCTCGGTGCTGCAGCCTATACTCAAAAATGGGGGGGAAATGCCCTAAGCCGATGGGACTTCTTCCTACGTGCTAACTGCGATGGGCAGCCAGGGCTCAACGGTGGCCACACTGGCTCGAGGTGCACCCTACGCTTAGGGATGCAGCCTATTCTAGAGGGTGTGCCCTATGCTTAAGGGTTGGGCCTCTTCTCGAGGATGCGGCTTCTACTCGAGAGTGGCTTCTTCCTACGTTCCAACTGCAATTGACAGTCAGGTGTTACAATGGTCACATTAACTTAAGGTGAGACCTATACTCAAAGAGGTTGGGCATATACTCAAGGGGTGAGACCAATACTCAAGGGGTGTGGCCTATATTTGGTACTGCTGCCTATAGTCAAACGGGATATTGGATTCCTCTTTTTATTAACTAGAGGTTGAGACCTATAATCAAGGGATGGGGCATGTACTGAAAGATTGGAGCATATACTCAAGAGGTGGGACCTATACTCAAGGGGTGGGGCCTATATGCAGTACTGCAGCCTATAGTCAAACGGGATATTGGATTTCCTCCTATGTAAATGAGCAATGGACAGCTTGTGCATTACAATGGCCGAAGAGGAGCTTCCGCCCGGGGTGGGGCCTATGCTCAAGGGGTGGGGCCTTTGCTTAAGGGGAGGGTTTTTTACTCAAGGTGTGGGCCTTTGTTCAAGGGGTGGGGCTTATATTCGGTAACTCAAAAACATGGAACTGAGCAATGGGCAGCTTGTTCATTACAATGCCGGAAGAAGAGGTGCGGCCAGGGTGGGGCCTATGCTCAAGATGCGGACCCTATGCTCAAGGGGTGGGGCCTTTACTCAAGGGGTGGGGACTAGTCAGTACCGTGGCCTATATTCGGTAACTCAAAAGCATGGAACTGAGCAATGGGCAGCTTGTTCATTACAATGCCCGAAGAGGAGGTGGGGCCTATGCTCTAGATGTGGGCCCTATGCTCAAGGGGTGGGGCCTTTAATCAAGGGGTGGGGACTAGTCAGTACCGTGGCTTATATTCGGTAACTCAAAAACATGGAACTGAGCAATGGACTGTTGGTATGCTACAACGGTCTATACTTGGGAATGTGGAAAATGCCCAATGGTTGGGACCTATACTCGAGGGTTAGGGCCTATACACGAAAATCAAAAGAAATTTCCAGGGCATATAATGAGCAATAACCAGGGCACTGTGATAGATGCAGCGTGTAATTAATCCTCTTATGTCGTTAGCAACGAGATTATTGGCTCATTTGACCGCCTTTTGTGATGTCCATATTTCACGTCGCCGTTTTACGTCGAGTTGATAAGTGGCTAAGTTTCAGCGACAAAAGGTCCAATCTTCAATTCAGGTCAATTAAGTGTCCAAACAAAAAAGCCCTTCACAGCCTTAACAAAATAGTTTTCTCGTTCGCCGCAAAAAAACACACGACAAAACTATACTCGTCGAAGTATGCGACGAAAATGTACTCGTCGAAGTAGGCGACGAAAATGTACTCGTCGAACTATGCGACGAAACCCCAAAAAATGGATTATTTAGGGGTTTGAGGCGATATTATCTTTCAAAACTTTGATAATAACGATATGTCGAGTAATCAGTTCGAAAATTCGTTACACAAACCTGTCACAACATTTGTCGAAGTGCGCGACGAATCCAAAATTCGTTGAAATGATGCTTCAAAATTGATGGGTTTTTGAATGGATAATGAAGGGTTAACCTGCGATTAAGGCGACCAAAGAACGTCGAAATATCGTTGTCACAACACGTCACAACGTTCGTCGAAGTGCGCGACGAAACTAAAATCCATTAAAATCAGACTTCCGAATTGTTGGATAATTAAGGATTAATCTGCGATTAAGTCGACCAAAAAACGTCGAAAAATCGTCTTCAACACACGTTGCACCAACAAGTCACAACATTCGTCGAAGTGCGCGACGAAACCAAAAAATCCATTGAAATCAGACTTCAGAAATGATGGGTTTTTAAAATTGGATAATGAAGAAATAATCGTTTTCACCACACGTCGCACCAACAAGTCACAATACTCGTCGAAGTATGCGACGAAACAACGATGTTCTTCTATTCGACGATCGTTGATAAATAATTATTTTGATGTTCAGTTTTTTTAAGGCTGAACACGTCGCGCTTTTTATGTTGTTTTACTTTACGTCGCGTTTTTAACTATACACACACGTGTTGCCTCCTTGGAAGAGGCAGCGACGAAAAGCGTTCTCTTCCTCGACGACTGAAGAAGCGACTGTAGCGGCAGGAAAATCGAAGGGCGACCGCAGCGCCACCGTGCGGCCAGGTGAAGCCAGGGGGCGCTGCTCACAAGGGCCCCTCTCGTCTGGAACCAACTAACATTGTCGATCAATGGAATCTTCAACATCGTTCGATTCGTCGCACTATGCGACATGGAAATGGAATTTTAGTCTACATGTCTACATATGTTCATATCTGTTTTCATATATGGGAGATAACATTTCATGTATGGGAGATGACATGTAATTTGACATATAACATGTCATATATGGGATATAACATGTCATATGGAAGATAACATATAATATGAGATGACATGTCATGTATGGGAGATAACATGTCATATAACATGTATGATCCCATATATAATATGAATGTTATCTCCCAAATATGACATGTTCTATCCCATACATAACATGTCATATATAGGAGATAAGATGTCATTCTTGGGAGATAACATGTCGTATATGGGAGATGACATGTGACATGTCATATATTGGAGATAAACATGTAATAATGCATATATGGGAGATAACATGTCACATAACATGTATGATCCCATATATAATATGAAAGGTATCTCCCAAATATGACATGTTCTATCCCATACATAACATGTCATATATAGAAGATAACATGTCATACATGGGAGATAACATGTCGTATATGGGAGATAAACATGTAATAATGCATATATGGGAGATAACATGTCACATAACATGTATGATCCCATATATAATATGAAAGGTATCTCCCAAATATGACATGTTCTATCCCATACATAACATGTCATATATAGAAGATAACATGTCATACATGGGAGATAACATGTCGTATATGGGAGATAACATGTCACATAACATGTATGATCCCATATATAATATGAATGTTATCTCCCAAATATGACATGTTCTATCTCATACATAACATGTCGTATATGGGAGATAAACATGTAATATTAGATATAACATGTCACATTTGGGAGATAACATGTCATGTAAGGCCCTATATACTTTTCCACCACCCCTGCCCTTTGTCTCGCTGTTCTTTTCAAAGAAAACCACGTGTCAACGACCCCAGCGACGTCATCGATGACGTCACGAAGCCCTTGCGTCAGGAAGTGACGTCACCATATTCTTATTCCCTGGCCGGATGCGTCTGGTTTGGTGAATTTCGAAACGCACGTGGGGCAAAACGATTGGCAAGAGGTCGTAAAACCCTCAAATATCTCCAAAAATAACTTTGAAAAAATAAACAAAAAATATATTGAACAGAATTTCACTTTATTTATGTTTCTAAGAAAACATTTCAATCTGTCGAAAACTTAAAAAAGTACTTTGAAATGGAGATATTTTGGGCAAGTCGTAGTTTGGAATGTCGCAAGTGGGTTTCGAACGGGCCTTTTTCACTCACTTAACAATATTCTAAATTCAGCTTATTCTAAATGACTTGAGAGTAGCCATCTGAGAGTAAAACACGAGAGAAATCTCAAATGTATAACTATCTGAGAGTTGATCTCAAATGGGACAACCATCTGAGAGTAGCCATCGAGAGCAACTCGCGAGTAACGCATCGTTCTACGGTTTCCACGTTCCACAGTCACGTGCTCCGTGCGACGTTCCCATTCGATAATTTGAATCTAAAATTCTAATTCGTTTATTAGAACGCATAAATAAGCCTAATTATTACTTTAAGGCTTAATATTTTACACCTATTTTAGCCCAAAAAGTGACGAAACAAGTAGAGATAATCACAAACCGGAAGTGTTGTTTTGTGTATCAAGTTGTAACATTTGCTACGGTGTTTATATGACCCCTCTTAATGAGATAAACCCATTAACATAGTATTTTTTGTGAGGGGGATGTGATGAAGGCGAGGGTTGAAAACGCCACACCCAATCGTAATTGGCGTGTTTTTGGAAGATTGCGTTTGATGTGTGGAGATGAAATGATAGAGATGTTTCTTGTTTCTGGAAACAGAAATCGATTATGTTTATTTATTTATAAACATGTTTCATGTTTTTATCCCCCTTACATTTAATGTTTACCCCTTGAACATTACCCCTGAAGAGGGGCAAACACTGCTAGAATTTTGACAGTGCATGGTGGCAGCGCCATCTATGAACGATTTGCGTTAATTTATACAAATTATTACATTTTAGGATGTTTTATACTTGGGACATAGTTTTTTAAGGCCCATTTCTAGGCGAATAGGAACCATATTTGACAACTCTCAGATGGTTGTCCAATTTGAGATCAACTCTCAGATGATTATGCATTTGAGATTATCTCTTGTGAGTTACTCTCCATGGCTACTCTCAGATGGTTGTCCATTTGAAATTATAACTCTCAGATTGTTATCCATTTGAGATTCTCTTGTGAGTTACTCTCGATGGTTACTTTCAGATGGTTGTCAATTTTAGATTCTCTTGTGAGTAACTCTCAGATGGCTGTCCATTTGAGATTAACTCTTGTGAGTTACTCTCGATGGCTACTCTCAGATGGTTGTCCATTTGAAATTAACTCTCAGATGGTTGTCC
>JAQGAE010005236.1:0-11520 GCA_034696685.1 Julus scandinavius
AGTTGTAAGACCTTTACAATCACTCTCCGAGGCCAACTTCCCTCGTGCTATCTCCGATTTGCGGTATCAAAGCGGTTCGTCTTTAAGAAAGCCGAACACCGATATCTTCGGCCTTATTTGACACACGGTCAACTTCGGCCATCCCTTACGCTTCTCAAGCTAAGGTGCATCTATCCTCGGACTCACTAAAAGTAGTCACCTCAACAGAGCATTTATCAAACTGAACATAACTGCAGCTATGATTGTTATTACACAGCTAACTTGTTGATAAGTAGCTTTCATACAGCCATGTAGATAGCAATCATTAGGCAAAAAAGGGAATTTTCCCTTTCACCCAAACCCAACACAATATATGGGATATTCCTATTCTAAGATGAGGGTGGATGGAAGAGAATCAGGGATGGGCCTGCTGGAAGGCTGAGTGCTGGGATGGCATTTTGCTTGGAAAGTGGAAAACTTTCCTGACCGCTTACTAATTTCCTGAACTTTTCCCTGACCTGTGGCCACCCTGAGTAAGGTCCTTGTAGGCTGTGTACTTAAAAAAGGCACACATTTCTCTTCAGGTATCACCACCAAATGAAAACTTGATAATCAACGATCCAACTAGACCTTGGTACGAACGGTACCAGCCGGTGAGCTACGTAATCGACACAAGAAGTGGTGATGAAGCCGCCTTCACTGATATGGTTCAACGCTGCAATGATGCCGATGTGAGGTAAGGTCCATCTTGTAGGTCGTCTGGTCACAAGCAACTTCTTGGATGTACACTGGTTTCAGATTGCTCTTCTGTCCTTAAAATACCGTAATATTTGTTTTTCAGAATTTACGTGGATGGTGTCTTCAACCACATGACCGGATATGGCGTCGGTGAGGGAACTGGTACGGGTGGCAGTCACTACGATGCCAGTACCGAAACCTTTGATGGTGTCCCTTACTCTTCGGCTGACTTCCATACGTGCGCGGAGTGTCCATCCGCTTCATGCGGCATAGAGAACTACAACGACGCCACCCAAGTACGCAACTGCCAACTGACCGGGCTTCTGGACCTCGACCAGAGCGAGGCCCATGTACAGGACCGTGTGTCCACCTTTATGAACAAGCTGACATCCATTGGAGTGGCCGGGTTCCGGCTGGACGCTGCAAAGCACATGTGGCCTGCCGACCTCGCGGCCATTATAGATGGTTTGGACGACCTTCCCACCAGATTCTTCCCAGCAGGCTCCAAGCCCTATATCTACCAGGAAGTCATCGACATGGGCGGCGAGGCTGTCCACTACTACGACTACACCGACATCGGTGACGTCACCGAATTTAAATATGGGTATAACTTGGCCTACTGCTTCCGAAACGAGAATGAAATGAAGTGGCTGGTGAACTGGGGTGAAGGGTGGGGAATGATGCCCAGCGGCGACGCCCTAGTCTTCATCGACAACCACGACACCCAGAGAGGCGGCGGAGCGGCCGGATTCGATGTCCTCACCTTCTTCGACCCAAGAATCTATAAGATGGCCAACGCCTTCATGCTGGCCCATCCCTACGGTGATCCCAGAGTCATGAGCAGTTACCGGTGGGAGAGGAACATAGTGGACGGAACTGATCAAAACAGCTGGATTGGACCGCCCCACGACAGTGACTACAACATCCTTCCGGTTACCTACAACGCCGATCTGTCCTGTCAAGGCGACAGGGTGTGCGAACACCGCTGGCGCCAGATCTACAACATGGTCCGCTTCCGCAACGTCGTTGACGGAACCGACCAAGGCAACTGGTGGGACAACGGTGGCTACCAGATCGCCTTCTCCAGAGGCGACAAGGGCTTCTTGGTCATCAACAACGAGCTTAATGCCGACTTGGACCAGACCTTGCAGACCGGCATGCCAGGGGGAACCTACTGCGATGTCATTTCTGGAAACCTGGAGGATGGCTCCTGCACCGGTAACACCGTCACGGTGAACAGCGACGGAACGGCCCATTTCTCTATCAGCCATACCTTGGATGATCCCATGGTCGCCATCCATGCTGATGTAAGAACAGGAAATACGCTTGTTCAAAGACTATCCTTGAAACCACTTATGCAGTTATTTTTTTTATAGGCAAAGATTTAGAAGATACCGGTCAACAGGCAAGTTGTGCAGTGATGAAGATTGCTACAAATATAATTTCTTATAATTACTGTATTTGATGTTACATTAAAAATTGGACAAGTGACTTTTACATTTGACTTAAAAACCTTCCCAAAACCTAGCGTCCAAGTAATCTTGGAAGTAAATTTTTGACAATCCAAAATTTCATAAAAGCGTTGCGCCGAACAGTTTGAATACCAAGGATCTACGGTAACTTCCAAAATAAACATCTTAAGTTAGCCCTTGCCAAAGACCAATTTAAAATATCACTGGACAAAACCAAGAAAGCAAGAAAGGGCAGGTGATAGCTGAGGAATGGAAGAATGGGCTCCTGCCAAAGGTTCATCAAGAGGTGAGAAAGGTAGTTCTGGGCCAGGTTGAGATCTTCTGTTTTGAACCGCGTTCCTCCCAATCTCTGATTTTGCCCAAGGTCTTTCTTTTGAAGACATCGATGCCCAAACTTGTTCCAAACCTTTTTACCCTTGGTTGCCAATGGGTGGACCATCTCTGACCCATCAGCATCTCACAGACCTGCATTGCAGGATATGTCTTACCTAAGGTCCATAGCCTCCGCAAGTAGGACAGCTTGCTGACCATTTCCGGTGGTTCGAACCCTGACCAGCCCATTTCCCCCTGCAAGGCCTCAACCGCGGTAAATCGGTTATCCCCCAGGGCTGCCCTAGAATTCTGCCTTTCATGATTTCCAAGTTCTTGTTGATTTGGGCAGCACTCTTGATCTATCAAAAATATTTATCATAAGTGCTGATTAGTCAATCAGTCATTACAATCAGTAGTTACACATACCAGCATTGAAAATAAATTCAAAATGTATCGATATCTTTGAGTTTAATATCACAAATCAGATTATGAAACAAAGATACACTTCCAAAGTATTTAACTTGTTCCACCAAACACTCAAAAGCCATAAATAAGTAACAGAATCAACCAGCAACCATGTTCCATATATACAGCTTTAAAGTGTCACTGACCAGCTTCCTGGTCCTATCCATCTTCAATCATGCATGTTGGTGTGGTCAGCTCAACAAAGTCAACAACATGGCCAGTGGTCGAACCACCATCGTCCAGTTGTTCGAGTGGCGATGGGAGGACATTGCCGAAGAATGCGAGACTTTCCTAGGGCCATACGGCTATGGAGGAGTACAGGTCAGTTCCAAGAGGCTTACGGAATTTTACAGGAAATATAAAGTGCTAAGCAATGCAGATTAAGCTCCTCCTTATAGGGGCACCAGTCTTAAGGGGTTTGGTACTCTTGCAGGTATCGCCTCCGAGTGAAAATGTGATAATCAATAATCCACCTCGACCTTGGTACGAACGCTATCAACCGGTGAGTTATGAGATTTTCACCAGAAGTGGCAATGAAACCGCCTTCTACGATATGGTCCAACGCTGCAATGCTGCAGATGTCAGGTAACTAGTGCCCCCCTATAAAAAAAAGAAGCCCATTCTCCAATTTAGCCAAAACTTGATTGAGTCCCACAGGGCCTTTAATGAAAATTTCAAATATTTTTGGATATCCAGTTAATTCGACCATATTATTCTGACTTGCAGGATTTACGCGGATGGAGTTTTCCACCACATGACTGCCTGTAACGCAGGGGAGGGAACAGGGACAGGGGGAAGCCACTATGATGCCAGTACCGAAACCTTCGACGCCGTCCCGTACAATTCCTCTGACTTCAAAAATTGTAGTGACTGCCCCACCCCCTCCTGTACCATCGAGTCGTACCAGGACGCAACCCAGGTGCGCAACTGCCCATTCATCTGTCTACTGGATTTGGACCTGAGCGAGCCACATGTACAGGACCGTGTGTCCACCTACATGAACAAGCTTATTGGCATGGGGGTAGCTGGATTTCGTCTGGCCAACGCCAAATACATGTGGCCGGTCGACATTGCGGCCATTGTGGACAGTCTGGACGATCTTCCCACCAGCGTCTTCCCTGCAGGCACCAAGCCCTACATCTACCAAGAGGTCAACGACATGAGAGGTGAAGCCATCCATTACTACGAGTACACGGACATAGGGGACGTTACCGAATTCCGCTACGGGTACAACTTGGCCTACTGCTTTCGAAACGAGAATCCCATGGCCTTTTTGGTAAACTGGGGAGAAGGGTGGGGATTTATGCCCAGCAACGACGCCCTGGTCTTCATCGACAACCCCATCACCCAGAGAACCGGCGGCTCCGGCGTCCTCACCTTCTTCGAACCAAGAATCTATAAGATGGCCAACGCCTTCATGCTGGCCCATCCCTACGGTGATCCCAGAGTCATGAGTAGCTACCGATTTGAGAAGGGCATTGAGGACTGGATCGGTCCACCCCACGATAGCGATTTTAACACTCTACCAGTATACATAAACCCCGACCTCTCCTGCCAGGGCGACTGGGTTTGCGAACACCGCTGGCGCCAGATCGCCAACATGGTCGGCTTCCGCAATGTCGTCGACGGCACCGAGCTAGGCAACTGGTGGGACAACGGTGGCTACCAGATCGCCTTCTCCAGAGGCGACAAGGGATTCTTGGTCATCAACAACGAACTTAATGCCGACTTGGACCAGACCTTGCAGACCGGCATGCCAGGGGGAACCTACTGCGATGTCATTTCTGGAAACCTGGAGGATGGCTCCTGCACCGGTAACAACGTCACGGTGAACAGCGATGGAACGGCCCATTTCTCCATAGGTTACACCTGGGAGGATCCCATGGTCGCCATCCATGCTGATGTAAGATAACACAAGAAAACTATCTAAAGAACTGTCCTTTTACACCACTGATGCCCTAATTTTTTTTACAGGCAAAGCTTTAGACGATGCTGAACAGTCTGGGCTGTATGGTGGATGTTGCCAAACTTCCCACTTCAACTTTGCCAGCAACTCCTTAGGGACTCGAGCTCAGTGAGGTGTGATTTATCCCTTGGGATTACCATTTGTTTGGAAAAATGAAAAACAACCTCGGAGGAAGAAGGTTCCAAAAACGATGATGAAGTCAAAGAAGCAGTTATGATGTCCAAATTTCTGTGATAATGCTACTAACCACTAATGTCTGAAATCATTGTTGATGTATTGCTGAATGTATTGTTGATAGTGTATATTTGGTGTTGCTTGTCGTAAACCTGTTGTATCCGTTGTAGTTGGGTAATTTACCCCCCTGCCACATGGCACTCCTGTGCTAATTGCAGGGTAATAAATTGAATTGAATTGAATTGAATTGATGTGGTTGAAAGATTCCGGTGAGGATTTTTACCACACGGTTATGGAAAAGTTGATTACATGTTCAGACAAGAGTTTGCGAGTGTTGGGTGACTATGTAGAAAAGTAACTATGGGTATGTAAGAAACAAAATAAAAAATTTCACATCCGAGTATGTGTCTTTCGTGTCCTTTATTTTAAATAGTGTAAGTTATTTTTTGATCTCCCTTCATATAATTAACATTACTGATTGACTAATTTTCATTTTTGATCTATCAAAAGTGCTGATTAGTCAATCAGTAGATAAACATAACAGAATTGCAATACAATTCAAAATTTATCGATATCTTTGACTTTACTATCACAAATCAGATTATGAATCAAATATAAATTTCCAAAGTATTTAACTTGTTCCACTAAACAGTTTCCATCAACCATCAACCATGTACCATATATACAGCCTCAAAGTGTCACTGGCCAGCTTCCTGGTTCTATCCATCTTCACTCGTGCATGTTGGTGTGGTCCACTCAACAAGGTCAACAACATGGCCAGTGGTCGAACCACCATGGTCCAGTTGTTCGAGTGGCGATGGGAGGACATTGCCGAAGAATGCGAGACTTTCCTAGGGCCACACGGCTATGGAGGAGTACAGGTCAGTTCCAAGAGGCTTACAGAATTTTACAGAAATTATAAAGTGCTAAGCAATGTAGATTAAGCTCCTCCTTATAGGGACACCAGTTTTAAGGGGTTTCGTACTCTTGCAGGTATCGCCTCCGAGTGAAAATGTGATAATCAATAATCCACCTCGACCTTGGTAGGAACGCTACCAACCGGTGAGTTATGAGATTTTCACCAGAAGTGGCAATGAAACCGCCTTCTACGATATGGTCCAACGCTGCAATGCTGCAGATGTCAGGTAACTAGTCCCCCCCCCAAAAAAAAAGAAGCCCATTCTCCAATTTAGCCAAAACTTGATACCGGCGAGATGGGCTGAGTCCCATAGGGCCTTTAATCACAATTTCCAACTATTTTTGGATATCCAGTTAATTCGACCATATTATTCTGACTTGCAGGATTTACGTGGATGGAGTTTTCAACCACATGACGGCCTGGGACGCTGGAGAGGGAACAGGAACAGGAGGAAGCCACTATGATGCAAGTACCGAAACCTTTGATGGTGTCCCTTACTCTTCGGCTGACTTCCATACTTGCAATGACTGTCCCTCCCCCTCCTGTAGCATCGAGTCGTACCAGGACGCCACCCAAGTACGCAACTGCCAAATGACCGGGCTTTTGGACCTTGACCAAAGCGAACCACATGTACAGGACCGTGTGTCCACCTACATGAACAAGCTTATTGGCATGGGGGTAGCTGGATTTTATCTGGACGCTGCCAAACACATGTGGCCGGACGACATTGCGGCCATTGTGGACAGTCTGGACGATCTTCCCACCAGCGTCTTCCCGGCAGGCTCCAAGCCCTACATTTACCAGGAGGTCGTCGACATGGGCGGTGAAGCCATCCATTACTACGAGTACACGGACATAGGGGACGTTACCGAATTCCGCTACCGATACTACTTAGCCTACTGCTTTCGAAACGAGAATTCCATGGCCTTTTGTGGTAAACTGGGGGAAAAGTGGGGATTGATGCCCAGCAACGACGCCATTGTCTTCATCGACAACCCCATCATCCAGAGAACCGGCGGCTCTGGCGTCCTCACCTTCTTCGAACCAAGAATCTATAAGATGGCCAACGCCTTCATGCTGGCCCATCCCTACGGTGACCCCAGAGTCATGAGCAGTTACCGATGGGAGAGGAACATCGTGGACGGAACTGACCAAAACAGCTGGATTGGACCGCCCCACGACAGTGACTACAACATCCTTCCGGTTACCTACAACGCTGATCTGTCCTGTCAAGGCGACTGGGTGTGCGAACACCGCTGGCGCCAGATCGCCAACATGGTCGGCTTCCGCAACGTCGTCGACGGCACCGAGCAAGGCAACTGGTGGGACAACGGTGGCTACCAGATCGCCTTCTCCAGAGGCGACAAGGGATTCTTGGTCATCAACAACGAACTTAATGCCGACTTGGACCAGACCTTGCAGACCGGCATGCCAGGGGGAACCTACTGCGATGTCATTTCTGGAAACCTGGAGGATGGCTCCTGCACCGGTAACACCGTCACGGTGAACAGCGATGGAACGGCCCATTTCTCCATCAGCCATACCTTGGATGATCCCATGGTCGCCATCCATGCTGATGTAAGATAACACAAGAAACCTATCTAAAAAACTGCCCTTTTTTACACCACTGATGCTCTAATTTTTTTTACAGGCAAAGCTTTAGAGGATGCTGAACAACAGGCGAATTGTGCACCAGTGATAAGACTGCTACAAATACAGAGACATGACAAAAGTAAATAGAAACACTTTTTTTTGCAAAGGTTTTCAATAAAGGTGTATTTACGTGATACACCTGCAATTTCAAGGAGATGTAATTAAGAAGTTTCGCTATTTTGTCCTGTGGAATTTTAGCCCACTCGAGTCGCGAACATCGTAACAGTTCTCCTCGGTTTGGAGGTTTTTGGGGACGCATATGGGTCTGGAGAACACCCAACCAAGAGTTCATGACATCCAGCTTGCAGCCAACAGTGAAACATGGTGGATTTTCTGCGATGGTGTGGGGTGTCATTTGGAGTACTGGAAGTTCAGAGCTTGTGGAATGTGTGGGCAATATTAATGCTCCAAAATACATTGAAATATACTGAAGGAGGGACTGCTACCAATCTTTTCACACCATTCACTCTCCAAAAAAAACCACTCTGTTCATGGAAGATGGTGCTCCTTGCCACACTGCCAAAAATGGCAGGAGGATATTGGCCTTCAATGCATCAACGCCCCAAAAAACCTCCAAATCGAGGTAAACTTTTACGATGTTTGCGACTCCAGTGGGCTAAAAATCCACAGGACAAAATAGATGAAATTATTAATTCCACGCCTTCTCGCGTTCAGCTGAAGGTGGTTCAACAAAGTTCTAATCTAATTGAAATTGCAGGTGTATCACGTAAATACCCTTTATTAAAGAGCTTTGCAAAAAAAGGAGTGTGTCTATTTACTTTTGTCATGTCTCTGTATATCTGTCATGGAATTCATTCACTGTATTTTCTGGAACATTAAAAACTTGAAAAATCACTAATAATTTCTTCAAATCCCTGGATTAATACAATTTCAGATGTATATTTTTTCTAAATATTTTGTTGTACTTACGGATTGCCAGAATTTTCTGTCGCAAATATTTTATGCCGTATAATCCACAGGCGAGCAAAAATTTAGCTTCGGCATTTCCCCATTTTTTTCCCGTTTTTGTAATCCGCTCGATGTTATCAAATATCAAATGCGAGTCGAACACAATTCCAAAATAAATTTAAAATTGATTTCGATTAACAAATAACACGTTTCAAAACGACACACTGCAACGGGAGGTCGGAGGCGGTGACATTAAGGGCGGCCGCCCAAACAGGGGACGGCCCTATTCTACAAGTGGTTCCAATCAGGGGCTCATTTCCTGTGTCCCAAATTAGATACCACGGGTATATATAAGGGTCCAACATTTACTGAGAATTCACTCAGTCAAAGACCTCGAGTCCACATGTAGCAAACTAAATGGGGCACTTGAGTCACATATGTCAGTTGTGTGGTCCCGGGGTACTGCCCAATTTATATAGAGAGGCATAGAAAAGTTGTCCCCTGGTGGTCTCTACACTTGGATGGATTGTTTAAGGAGAAGAATAGACTATATCACGAGCTAAGAAGTAGTTTGATACCACATACGCAATTTAAACAGGCAAAAAACTGCAGTGAGACTAGCCAAACGGTCACACATTATGAGGAACACGCATCAGATTTGGCGAGTTATTGACAGTTGTAGCAAGAAATCAAGGATTCGACTCGAGCCATCAATGTTTGATGAATACGCAAATTTTATTTCGAATCCTTTGAACCTACCAGAATCTACTGACCTTGACCTAATGGAAGATCGATTGTATACTCAGAACAACAGATATTTTAGTAAGTTTAAACCACTAGTGAATGACGATCTTATTATACGAATTCGTAATACGAAATTCCCTGCTAATCGCATGTGCGATGGAATTCCCGAAGAAGTGATGTCACATATAAGTCACTCTATAATTTCTCCTTTGAAACATTTGTTTAATTCCATTATTGCAACAAGCACATATCCTAAGGATTGGAAAAAGTCTAAGATTATCCTCATCTACAAGAAGGGTCCCAGACAAACAATTTTGAATTTTCGACCAATTTCTGTACTGCCGGCCATTAGTAAACTGGCTTATAAATGTATTCTTTCCCAGGTAATGGAATTCATCACCCCCAAGATCCCAGAGAATCAATTTGGGTGTAGAAAGAATGCCAGTGCCATGGGACTGATTTATGAGATCTATCAACAACTGGTATTTGCACTTGACGCAAAGGGTGTATACGTGATTTGTAAAACGGATGTATCTAAGGCGTTCGACACTCCGACGAGGGGACATATTATCCAAGCATCGTCTCGAATGGGAGTTTCGGATTCTGCTTTGGACCTTTATAAAAACTATTTTCACGACAGATCACTACAGATTTCCGGTGACCCTAAGAATAAAGTATACACTCATTCGAGAGGTGTAATTACCAATTTCCCTCCGCAGGGGATTGTTTGAATGTACAAATTTCTCATGCAAAAATGGTTGTAAACACTGGAGGGCCACGTTAAAAAAATACATCATTGAGACGGATTAATTATGGCGAGAGTTACTATTTTTCTCTGGGAAGTTGCCTTGTTTTGGGTGTTCCTACTTCTTAGTCTCAGACGTGATCTGATGATCGAATGTTTTCTCAGATTTTAATCAGATTTGGGACTTTGCAGTCCATATTTGTACTCATTGAGTGGTGTCGATTTTAAATAAAAATAAAGAAATAAATAAATAATCGCGTAGCACAAGGAGGAGGGATGTCGACACTGCTAGACATTTCTAGACAAGGCTTAAAACAAGGCTTAAAAATAAATTGCGAATAGCAAAAAACAATGTATAATAAATTGGATTGCCACAGTGTCAACCACTCATTATTCATCAAACCATTGTGGCTTTGTCAAATGAGGCAGACAAAGACCTATGATGCTTTCATTTCTCTGAACACATGTGTAACCAATTCCATCATTATTCCCGCAACAGAACATGCATAACCGACTACTGTCGCAACAGTCAACCAGAGTGCCGAAGCAAAAGCAGATTTTCGACCACGAATCTGAAAGTGTTGATGAAACAAAATCAAACTTCAAACAAATGTAGACTTCATTGCAAAATAATAATAGAGACAAAGATCAACCAGAAGCAACGACGGCTACCGTTGGTTATGTCCTCTAACGATCACTATGCAAAGGTTCTGATGACAAGTGTCCTGCTTCTGTTCAATCATGTGGACCAATCGTCGACTGGCCCTGCAAACAAGGGGGAAAACATGGCGACTGGACGTCACACGATGGTTCAGCTGTTTGAGTGGAGATGGCAGGATATCGCTAGGGAATGCGAAGCGTTCCTCGGCCCATACGGCTACGGAGGAGTGCAGGTGAGCGAAAAAAGGTCCTCTTAAGCTATAGTCTCACTTTGCCTCCATTTCTACAACACCCTTTACAGGTGTCTCCTCCGAGTGAAAACCGGATAGTCCCTCTTCGGCCATGGTACGAACGCTACCAGCCGGTGAGCTACAACTTATTTACCAGAAGCGGCGACGAAGCCGCTTTCAGAGACATGGTCGAGCGCTGCAATGCCGTAAGTGTGAGGTAATTTCAAACTTCATGCCATATGACTTGAGTGAATTTTATCAGATGATCACAAAAACACTAAAATTCACAGGATTTACGTAGATTGCGTCTTTAACCACATGACCGCATTCGACGTGGGCAGCGGAACGGGCACCGGTGGCAGCGGCTTCGACGCCAGTACCGATACCTACTCCGCAATCCCTTACACTTCTGCGGACTTTCATCCGTGCAGCGTCTGTCCCTCTTCAAACTGCGAAATCGAGTCGTACCAGTCCGTGGCGCAGGTCCGCAACTGCCGGTTGGTGGGCTTGCTGGACCTGGACCAGAGCAAGTCCAACGTGCGCAGCCGAGTGTC
>JAQGAE010005237.1:0-11519 GCA_034696685.1 Julus scandinavius
CAGTACCTTGCTGATTTATAAAGCTATTTTAAACAATTTTTATTTTTATTTAATCTTTTTTTTGTTTGACTGTGAGTATCTTTGCAAATTTTCCCATTGAAAGGGATAGCTAGGGTTGTAAAACCCCTTAAAACACGATAGGACGCGTGCATAAATTTGGCTTCGTTAATTATTAAACGGAAACGCTTAAATTTTGGAAAAACATGGAAGAATAATGACTTAGTTTTTCAACATTTTCATTTTAAGGAATCAATAACATGGCAGTGAAATATCGGATCTTTGAACACCTGTCATTTTAAAAATAATCCCATTTCGAAATGTCCTTCCCTGTTCAAAGGTCTCTAATCCCTTTCACAAATTTTGCTATTTCGATTCCCTCATTATGACCCAAGGCTTGGAAGAGATTCTCCAGCAGATAAAATACTTATTAACACCCTTTAATGTTGGCCTATATAGATAAGGGAAGCATTCTGTGCCATCTTCACCTTTTGTATATGTTTCTTAGAATTTTGAGAACAGCTAATACCAGCAATTAAAATAATTTGACTGAGTTTGGTTTAATTTGGTCACCGGTTAATCGAAAAGTTATTTGTTGTTAATAAATATAAAAATTAACGAAATCTGAACAAACAAACACCCAATGTTCTCCAATTTGTAGATATGATATACGTTTCTGAAGTTAACATGTTAGGTTTTAATTTAGTTTACGAACTAAACAATTATTTAATACAAATATATTTCATTTTATATCCATTTTTAATCAAATTTTAAAATTTCACGAACGCCACTTGTTTTTTAGCGGTGTATACAAGAATAGATATAATAATAATAATAATAATATGTGGATTTCGGTCTCCGGTTAATCGGGGCCCATCTTGGGTATGTGATTCACCAGCAGGCCACTTATTTTTACAAGCTTCGGTCCTAAACCTATTTGACAAGCAAGCAGGATATAGGCTTTCACTTCTAATGCCTCTTAGATTTAGGACATTTTCGTTATATTATAAAATACCGTGCGATATATCTGAAATTCTAGAAATTGTGGCATGAATACAAGAAAATATAGCTCGAAATTAATGTTAAATATGGTGGCATCTGCTTGAATAGGATAAAACTGATAGCAAAACAGAAAACTAATTCCGGTGACATGTACATAACATCAACGATTGTCTATTAATTAAAATATAACACATTTTAGAGAAAATATAAATAGTTAAACTTTGTGTTTCGTGCAAAACAAAAAGAAAACTAGAATTGTATAGGTTTGTTTAAACAAGATAACAACACTTCCGTTTCATTTGAAATGCGCAGGAATTCTCAAAATTGATAAGAACCATATATATTTAATATGAACTAGAAATAAAATAGTTTATTAGCGGTATTATAGCGTCGTTTAAAAATTATTTAAAAAATTTCGCTACCAAACACATTTTAACGAAATAAATAAATATATATATATATATATGTATATATAGATTATAAATACATACGCATTTTCACATTATCAAAATGTGATATCTTTAACCACCCCAGGGCATACTAAACATTTAGCTTAAAGTAGACCAATTTCATAGAAGCCCTTGTATTTTTAAACACAATGCGATTTCGAAATATCGCTTTTATCTCGGATTAGTTTAACACTTTTGGGCCAATTAATGATTGTGAAATCACAAGAACTGCACTTGACAGCTATTGGTCAATCAGGGTCCCCAATTAGTTTTTTCTGGCACTATAAATACAGGCCCCAAACACTACAACCACATCACAAAATCAAACTACTTCGAGCAGCAGCACTGTTCTGTACGAGATTTCTGTCTATACTCAGTTCCCAATTCAGCAATTCAATTCAATAATGGATGCACACATTTATGATGATGTGGAAGGGAAAATCCAACTCCCGGAGGAGATAGCGCTGCTAGACGTAGAGCATCCAATTCGCATTGAATATGGCAATGCATCCCGTCTAATTCGGGAATTCCAGAAAGAAAAAGGACGATCGGCCCATGACTTCTACAACAAGACAATCGTCTCGCTGCAGTTGTACATCAACATGAAGAAGGATGCCTTAGAAGCCATGCAACGAAAAAACAACTGCCTGGAGGCAAGTGTTCCAGAATTACGGATGAAGGGCAGAATCAGATCTCCGTTAAGCTACAACGAAGCCACCAGTTTTGAAAAGTTAGACTACCAAATGTCCAGGATGCAGAATCTTCGAAGTTACGAAAATGAATTGAAAACGACGGTTGCAGTGCTCCAGACCCAGTTGGACAATCTGCAGAAAGTGATTGATGGACTGCCGCAAAAGTCTCCGGAAGAATTACCCCGTATCCGTCCCGTGGTGTACACAAAAGAGACACTGCCAACTGGACGGATCCCGAAAGACTCCGGACGGATCGCGAAAGACTCCGGACGGATCGCGAAAGACTCCGGACGGATCGCGAAAGACTCCGGACGGATCGCGAAAGACTCCGGACGGATCGCGAAAGACTCTGGACGGTGTCTCTCTATCATTCAGCTGGAACAGAAAATCTCTGGAGGAGCAATGGTTACAAAGAAAGGGAACCGCCCTCAAGGTATCCAGGAAAGATGGGCCAAGTCCAATTTGTGGAAAGTGTTTCTCGGTTGAAGTGACTTTAAAGAATACTTATTTGAAGACCAGTTATCCAGAAGATTGTTTTTTATTTGAATCGTATACTGTATGTGTTTGCAATGTTTGTATGTTGTGTATATATTTTCATGATTTTTATATTTTCTTGTTCTAAAGTGTTTACCTCAAATTCCATATATCGCTTATTCCTGTAAACTATTTAAAGTGTTTGTTACAATAAACATGTTTTTAATTTTTAAAAAAACTTAATGTGTATATTATTCATTTAACACGCGTCTCGTGTTCCTCAAGTGTTCTTTTCACAAAAAACAAAGCAAATTGAATCGGATGTCTCATATTAAATATTAACATGTGCATGCAGTAATTTTATCTTTTAATTTTCAGCTCATGGCCAGCTAAACTAAGCCTGAAATTGTCACGGTACGACAGAAGAGAAGCATTGAAATACACGTGGAACCAAAACCTTATTACAGCGGCATGCAAAAAGCGAAATGTTCACTTTTTTTATAAAAACTCGGGCTGTATTTCAGACACTTTGAAAATAAATTTAATATATTGAATAAAAGCAACATTTATTTCAATATATGGTTCGTGAATTAAAAATATTGACAGTTGCAATTTATCCACATGTATTCATGCCCCGCCTTTTAAAGATGATGTTTTCACTTTAAACATGTTAAATTTTAAAATATTAAAACAGGATAAGACGTTAGGAAGGTACGTTAGTTATTTGTTTAAAAAAAATTAAACGGAAACGCATATAACTTTTAAATTCGGAAAAATCATATCTATTTTTGTTAACATTTTTATTTCAAGGAATTAAGAACGCTGCGGTGAAATATCAGATCTTTGAACGCATGTCATTTTATAAAGAATCGTTTTTGAAGGTTAAAAGGTTTTATACCTTTCACAGCTATTGCTATTTGGCGTTATAATTACCCCTAGCTACTTTTACATTATGGCCCAACACTTGAAAGAGATTTTCCAGCAGATAAAATTAATCTTAAGACCCCTTTGAGTTTGTCCTATATATAGATAAGGGAAGCATTCGGTGTCATGTTTACCTTATATACTTTTCTAGAATTCTGGAAAATTGACAATTAAAATAATTTGACTTTGAGTTCCAATTAATAGATTATGTTTATTTTGTTAGCTTTAAGTTTACAGGAAGACATTTTGTTAATTTTCAATATAAAATATATACATCTAGTGCCAAAGGTATACAACCTGATGTTACAAAAATTAATGGAAGATTTCAAATATTCAATGCATGGGCATCTAAAATTGTAAAACAAAAAATGTCATAACAAATTCTATAAAGATGTTTTTCACAAAAAGTTATTTAATGCTGCTCAACATATAGTTGGAATTAATGGCAGAGTATTTTGAATTGTATATTATTTCCGAAACTTCCGAAAATAATTGTTGGAAACATGTTTTCACTCGGGTGAAATTAATGTGCATACATTCCGTGCGGAACATCGACTAAATTAATTATGTATTGGGAAAATCTAAACGAAACGTGTGTAATTTTTTTTTAAACTGAAGAAACAAAATGCATTGTACTTTTTTTAAAAGGAAAACTTTCATAAGTACTAAAATATACCACATTTTAGAGACAAAATATAATTAAAGTTCGTGTTTTGTGCAAAACAAAAAGAAAACTAGCACTGTAATGTTAAGGTTGGTTTTAATAATTGATTTTTACAAAGTTTTTAACTTAAACAGTTTATAAGAATTTTTATACAAGATAATAAAAACTTCCTTTGCTTTTGAAATTTGTAGGAATTCTCAAAATTGCTAAGATCAAATTGAAATAGAATAGTTTATTAGCGTTATTTATAGCATCGCGTTTAAAATTATTTAAAGAAATGTCTCTACAAAACACATTTGAATGAAACAAACTATATACGTATATAGATTATAAATAAAATCACATTTTTACGTTATCAAAAAGTGAGATCTAACCCCTCCAGGGCATACATGAACATCTTTCACAGAATCTTTCACAGTTGACCAATTTCACAGAAGCCCTTGTATTTTTAAACACAATGAGATTTCGAAATATCGCTTTTAAAATGTCTCTTGTTTCCTTAATGACTTTGTTATCTCGGATTAGTTTAACGCTTTTGGGCCAATTGATGAGTGTGAAATCACAAGAACCGCACTTGACAGCCATTGGTCAATCAGGGTCCCCAATTAGTCTTTTCTGGCACTATAAATACAGGCCAAACACTACAACCACATCAGAAAATCAAACGATATCGTGAAGCAGTGTTCTGTATGAGATTTGAGTCTATACCCAGTTCCAAATTCAGCAATTCGACTTGATAATGGCTGCACAAGTTTATGATGATGTGGAAGGAATGTGGAGGGAATTTCGGAAAGAAAAAGGACAGTCGGCCCATGACTTCTACAATAAGACAATCGTCTCGCTGCAGTTGTACATCAACATGAAGAAGGATGCCTACGAAGCCATGCAACGAAAAAACAACTGCCTGGAGGGAAGTGTTCCAGAATTACGGATGAAGGGCAGAATCAGATCTCCGTTAAGCTACAACGAAGCCAACAGATTTGAAAAGTTCGACTACCAAATGTCCAGCATGCAGAAACTTCGAAGTTACGAAAATGAACTGAAAACGACGGTTGCAGTGCTTCAGACCCAGTTGGACAATCTTCAGAAAGTGATCGATGGACTGCCGCAAAAGTCTCCGGAAGAATTACCCCGTATCCGTCCCGTGGTGTACACAAAAGAGACACTGCCAACTGGACGGATCGTGAAAGACTCTGGACGGATCGTGGAAGGCTCTGGACGGATCGTGGAAGACTCCGGACGGATCGCGAAAGACTACAGACGGATCGCGAAAGACTCCGGACGGATCGCGAAAGACTCTGGACGGATCGCGAAAGACTCCGGACGGATCGCGAAAGACTCCGGACGGATCGTGAAAGACTCTGGACGGTGCCTCTCTATCATTCAGCTGGAACAGAAAATCTCTGGAGGAGCAATGGTTTCAAAGAAAGGGAACCGCCTGAATGGTATCCAGGAAAGATGGGCCAAGTCCAATTTGTGGAAAATGTTTATCGGTTGAAGTGACTTTAAAGAATACTTATTTGAAGACCAGTTATCCAGAAGATTGTTTTTTATTTGAATCGTATACTGTATGTGTTTGCAATGTTTGTATATTGTGTTTATATTTTCATGATTTTTATAATTATTTGTTCTAAAGTGTTTACCTCAAATTCCAAATATCGCTTATTCCTGTAAACTATTTAAAGTGCTTGTTACAATAAACATGTTTTTAATTTTAAAAAACTTAATGTGTGTATTATTCATTTAACACTCGTCTAGTGTTCCTCAAGTGTTTTTTTCACGAAAAACGAAGCAAAATTAATCGGATTCTTAATATTAAATATTAATATGTGCATGCAATAATTTTATACTTTAATTTTCACCTCATGTCCCGCTAAACTAGGCCTACAATTGACACGGTGCAACAGCCGAGAAGCAATGGAATATAGTATGTGGAATTAAACTGCTGTTGCCAAAACATTTATTACAGCGGCATATAAAAAGCGAAATTTTCACTTTTTTTTAATAAAATCTCGCGTCGTATTTCAGACAATTTGAAAATAAGTTTTATATTATATTGAATAAAAGAGCAACGTTTATTTCAATTATGGTTCGTGAATTAAAAATATTTACAATTGCAATTTATCGTTGTCTTTAAATCCACATATATTCATACCGCACCTTTTAAAGATGTTAAAAATGTTAAATTTTAAAATATTAAAATAGGATAAGACGTGTGGAAATTTGGGTACGTACGTTATACTTATTTGTTTTAAAAAAATTTAACAGAAACGCGTATAACTTTTTTAAATTTGGAAAAATCATGTCTTATATTTTTGTGAACATTTTTAGTTCAAGGAAGTAAGAATGTTGCGGTGAAATATCAGATCTTTGAACACTTGTGATTTTATAGAGAATTGCTTTTTGAAATGTCCCCGTTCAAAGGTCGGTAATCCTTTTCACAGCTTTTGTTACTTCGAGTTATAATTAACCCTATAGCTTCCTTCATTATGGCCCAAAGCTTGCATGATAGAGATTTTCCAGCAGATAAAATTAATTTTAAGACCCCTTTGGGCTTGTCCTTTATAGATAAGGGCAGCATTCGGTGCTATCTGCACCTTAAATAAGTTTCCTAGAATTTTGAAAAATTAGCAATTAAAATAATTTGACTCTCAGTTCCAATTAGTAGATTATGTTCGTTTCGTTAGTTTTACGTTTTAAATTTAGTTCACCAATTAAATAATTATTTAATAAAAGAAGACATTTGGTTATTTTTTAATATAAAATAGCTCCAAAGATATATTAACTGTTGTCACACAAATTAATGAAAGATTTTAAATGTTTAATTTATGGACTTCTAAAATCTTTGTGGGTGTGCAAGACGATGAGGCGGCCGGTGGTCAATTTTCGTCAAAATCTTAAAAGCGCTGTATCGCGGCTAATTATCTCTCGATTTTAACAATGTTTGGTGTTTTTTAAGCCTAATTTCATAATGTGCAGTCAAAAATTCGATTTTCCAAAGGAATTGTTCCAGAAACAGAAATGCAAAAACAATGTTTTTTGCAGTTTTTTTTCGAAAATTTCCTTTCGAAACTTAAACTTGTATTGTAGATTATGACGGACAAGCTAATTTGGTGTCGAAAAATATCAAAAACTGCAAAAATCAAGCTAGAATTGACGGAAATATATATCCCTTAACTGGCTATTTCAATGTACTTTTCGTTAGACCTTCATGACTAATCTTGGGTAGGTGATTCACCAATAGGACACTTAACGACCTTTGGTCCTGACCTATATGGCCAGCAGGATATAGGCGTTCACTTTAGATGCCCTTTGTTTCCTGCCCCTATATAAAGACGAACGCAACACTCCAACTTTATCATACAAGAAAAAGTCGACTATCTCTTTATATCTCTATATCAACAAGGAAAGTTATATCAAAAATGGGCGCTTGGAATTCCTCCCAAGTTCTGGATACTCCTGAAGAGTTCAGTGGATTCCAAGACCTGACGGAAGAGTTTGATTTTCTGAAGGAGCATCCAATCCTTTTTGAACATGTTCAAAAGGCGTCTAACCTCATCCAAGAACTCCGCTGTGAAATTGTGTCTTGTCACCAGGAGAGAGCAAGATCTACAATGACTTACGAGAAGATTATTGACTCTCTACACGTCCAGCTCAAAACCGAGAATTCCAAAATCGAAATACTCCAGCGCGTTAACAAAAACCTGGAAGCGACAATGTTCGAGCTTCAGAACAAGGCAGAAAGACAAAAGAGGGACATCGATGGCCTGCTGAAGAAGATACCGTCTTCCATGCGGACTGTGTTCAACCTGAAAAGAAGGGACAGCTACGAGAAAAACAACGGAAGTTTGGAAAGAAAATCCAGTTTCCATTCTGTGACAGACACTGAGCAGAGCAGAAGGACCTCCATCGTCTCCATGCCACCATGTCCTTCGATCCCAGACATAAAATCTGGAGACTTAAACTTTCCATCACCGACGGAGGAGAAAATGCAACTGCCTCAGGAAAAAGGAAGAAACTCAACTCATCTTAGGTCACTTCCAAGCATGCAGCAGATTTGCATCATGGACATCTCACCAAGCGTCATCAATTGCATTAAACAGTTTTCTGCAAGAGCATTCTCAAAGTTCCAGGGCCTCATCGTGGATTACGTGGAGCAACAAGGATTCACCGAAAACCCAGAAAAGACCTACCTTTACAGACTGCTCACTGTCAAGCACTTCTCTCAACTGCAGGAGTTGAACAAGAAATTCCCTGACAGAGCCAACAATGAACGCACCACCATGTACAAAGTTGGACGAGCTGCCCAAATGTTGAAGGAAAGGGGCCTTGGCATTGAACTTGCCAATCGCTATCAAGACATCACCAAACCGGAATTCGTTAACAACGGAGAAATTCAAGAGGACGAGGAGTTACTCATCGAATATGTGGGTTTTAAAAAGTTGTGCTGATCAAGGTATGAGTGAAAGATTCTTGTTGTTTCTAGTGACATTGAACTATCTCTTTGGTTTGCTTTTAGTTATTTTTTCATGTTTGTTTTTGTAAATAATGAATTTTTTGTTGTATTTAAAGTGTGTCTTGTTGTACAATTTTGTCATTTCTCGTCTGCTTTCATGTAGATTTGAGTTTAAACATGTATTATTTTGTAAACCATTGTCTTGCGAAATATCAATGTTCAAAGGCCCTTAACGGCTGTCTATATTTTCTTCTAGACCTATATTTGAGATTAATCACCCATTTTTATCAAGATGGTTATCAGTTGGACTTTAAACCTCTTTGTTTCTTGCCCAAATTAAAGTATGACCTAACCTCAACTCCATTCAAGTTGCAAAATTCGTCCAGTTAGTCTCTCTTTAGTTAAAGTGATATTGTGTCCTTCCACCAGACGGAAGACTGCACAAAATGTTGTAATTACTGAATCTGTATTGAAATTTTTTCGATAATGAAAATTGTTGTTTGTAAAATGTGATTATTTCGAATTTTATTCTTTTGTAATAAATATATTTTCAATTTTAAAAAATGTTCTTAAGTAACGTATTCTGTTTTGTAGCTAAACTCAACTTGTTCTTCAAGTGATGTTTTATGAGAATTACTTTTCTAGATCAATAACTTTTAAGACCAATATATGTTGAAGATTCGTTTTTCACTTGTTTGGTTATTAATTAACAGATTCTGATTTAAAGAGTAATTTAGGAGAATGGTTTAAGGAACTTTAGGAGAAACACAGTATCATAAAGCTAAATCAATTGTTTACTTGCCCTAATGACGATCAGTTTTATGTCGTAAATATATAACGCATTTTTTTGTTGCTTGGTTCAGGTTTAAGGTCCCAGAGACGACTAAGGCTAAAGAGGGCTCAACCGTTTCTGAGAAACCAATCAATACTAGCTTATTAAATGACAGAAAGGACCATAGACAGACTGGGCCCCAGTTCCGAGGAACGCCTTAAGTTGGCCATTGCAGGAGACCCAGGAAATTATCACAAGACATGAACAAAACAAACGATTAGAAAGGGGTAACAGGTAACAGGATAAGGACAGGCATACAATTGTATTTCATTACAGGAAATTGACCTGCACAGTCATCCTTTAGTGACACGTGTATGTCAACTTACATGTGCATGCTATAAGCTATCTTTACCATAGATAATTAAGGGAAATTTGAATTGAAGGCGGGCCCTTCAAAGCATGCATACTTTGAAGGGCCCACCTTCAAAAACATAGTTAATAGAGATTCAAAATTGCCGGGCAAGCTCTCCATTTCAGTCGTTTTTCTGGCATAAACACTTTAAACAAAAGCGCCGTTATTTAATACAGTGGTTTCAAACGCTCAATTGAGCTTTCAGGTGCTTATAGCTCCTGAACGACCATACTTTCGTCTTCAGAGTGTATAATTACTTATTACATGTTTTTATTAGTGTAAACAGAATAGAAATTGATAGCTTAAGGTAGCTTAAGTTATTGTAATACGATTAAAATAAATTACCAGAACTTCTCTTCAAAATAAAATAAAAACTCGAAGATTTCTATAATTCTATACTGAGGTCGAGATTACAACAGAAAGAAGCAATGGCGGCAGTGTTATCAAACTTTGCTGTAAAACGTGGCTTAGATCACACAATTTTTATTTCATGTTATGAAGCTATTTGATAAGATGAAGTAGCATCTTAACAGTTCATAGAAATCAAATTTATGATTAGACGCGTGTGAAGTTAAATTCTTGACAGTTTTTAAATTACCGATTTTTCCCGGAAAATCATATATACAAATATGGTTTCGTTTCATCTAATATTACATTACGGTTTTATAATAATGGTTTTCATAATCTGCAATTAAAAAAGACAAATTACCAAAGGTATTTTTTCTGCAGAATCGGAAACTCTCAATCCCAAATTTGAAATTGCCGCTCAAACGTGTACCATAGGAAAGATACGGCGCTGATCGTCCATAAATTACGTCTAATGCACGAAACCCTTTTTTTTTGCTTATAACGCGAGTTTTTGTTGCTTAAATATGGCGTTTTCTGTCTTTTACTACTCGTAATGACATCTGCTTTCAAATTCCGCATTAAAAAAAACGCGATTTAAAAAGTCGAATTTTCACCGATTTTTGAAAAAAAGCAAAAACCGACCTAAAACAAAAATGTTCTTAAAAATTCGCGTTTTTTTTTGCTGAAACCACGCGTAATCATGTGCCTTTAATCCTCTGCCAGAAAAAAACGCGATTTTGCAAGTCAATTTAAAAAAAAAATGTTTTAAAACAAGTTTTTATAGGGATAACCCATAAATTCCGTAATGTGTGACTTGCTATTAAAATACGCTGTATCTCGGATTATCCATCGATTCTCACAGTTTTTGGTATTTTCGAAGCCAAATGAAGTCTTCGTTCATAATCCGGAGTCAAAAATCTAACTTTTGAAAAACAATGTTCGAAAACAGCCCAAAAACTGTTTTTCGCTGCGTATTATTTATACAGTCGTGTTATTTATGACAGATTCTGAAAGAGGACGTCACTTACGTTAAGGAAATTAAATAATTATAAAAATCTAGCCAAAATTCACATAGCTTCAGCGTTTGGAACATTTTGGAGATACGATGAGGAATACGATGAGGGGGTGGTCAATGTTCGACAAAATCTTTAAAAAAAACGCTGTATCTAGGCTAATTCTTACTCTATTCTCACACTTTTTGGTGTTTTAGAAGGTAAATGATGTCCTCTTTCATAATCCGAAGTCAAAATTTCAAATTTTTAAATAGAACGTTCGAAAACAGCCCAAAAACGGCTGTTTTTCCGCTTTTGGCTACTTTCTATTTACAAA
>JAQGAE010005238.1:0-11517 GCA_034696685.1 Julus scandinavius
CACTCACAGCCAAACAAAATGAGATTAAATAAAAATAAAAATTGTTTAAAATAGCTTGATAAATCAGCAAGGTCATTTGCATGTCTTTTTTCCCTTTAAAATAGTAGATTTTTAAAAAATTAATAAACAAGTTTGAAAAATGTCCGATAATTTGCATTCTCGTGCTGCACCAGCATGTGCCAATTAACGGACATTTTTCAAACTTGTTTATTAATTTGTAAAAAATCTACTATTTTATAGTGAAAAACGATTTCAAGCTATATTAAACAATTTTAATTTGTATTTAATCTATTTTTGTTTGGCTGTGAGTGTCGTTGCCAATTTACCCATTGAAAAGGATAGGGTTTCAAACCCCGTTAAAGAAATATGAAACATAATTAAATTTGAACGTATGTTTTGGAAAGTCATACCATTCAGAAAATCGAAATTACAATAAAGCATAATTCCTATAATTGCATCTATTTTGTAATCATCAAACTCTACATTCAAAAAAGAATACTTAATTTAGAGTGTTTTGGATGGAAAGATACATATATTTCACCCTGTATATCAAATCCATGCAGCCTAAACTTACTAAAACAATTTCCTTTGGTTCTTGGAATGATTTCAAAGCCATTTGTAATTCGTATGTTTTGATAAATTGCTTTCACACATTTAAAAGATGCCACATAATGCATTCTCTTCCGCCTCAGAAACCGTAGTCATGGCAACTCGATGTGAAGAATGTAGACTGCGATTACACAAAGAAAGACATCAGTATCAGTGTGTTGCGTTTAAGAATACGTAAGGTGTTATGACAAGGCAGTATGAGCATCTGTTGTCCAAGCTTCGGTATTGGACATTATAAAATGCCAACACATGCAGCGTGTTCAGTATACATGAATCAATAAGCCAACTTAAGACCCTCAGCACAAATAATACTGCTAAGTCCGTATAAATGAAGAAGAAAAAGATATCTTTAGACGGAGTTGACAGACAGAGCATATTTATATACATAGTACTGAAACTGGTACTGATAAATTCACACAAAACAAGTCATGCATTAAGAACCTAGATTACTGTATTTTTTTACTCGGTCATGTTTCGTCGGTTTTGGGCTACATTTAACAATACCCGTCAATATCCACATGAAAAAGACGAGAAAAACCATCTGAGTTTCATTTACATGTAAATGCTTTTAGCCCTCTAATTTCCCCGTCGAGATAAAGCATTTATTACAATGTACGAGGGCATAATGCATTGGGTTTAAAATGCAACGCTGATATGCACTGTACAGATAAATTAATTTATATGAAATTAAAAAGGATTTACACCGACAACAAAAGCCATTTATTTTACTGATATGTCATCTATATAACCGAATCATAGACTCTTTCCCAAATGCGTGCGTATACAACACTATTTCACGCCTCAAACGAAGCATGAATAATGTTAATAATCATATGTGGCATAACTCTCACAGTTAAGCCAATACCACTAAAGACATATCAAAAAGCTACGCATAATTTAAGAAGAAATATTCGCCGGCCTAATGGCAATAAATGCATTTTACAAATTGCAACGGATAATTAGATAAATTACACTAATCTCCAATTCCCTTTTTCCCTAATAAACTCTAAATAAAATATGAATTAGTAAATTGGGGCATGTTTACATTTTACGCATAGCAGCGTATATTCAATATATATATTAACGATATAATTTATTGCCAATATTTTAGGTTAGGTAGGAATGTAAAATTAGCCTCAAGTTATAATACTAAATAATTTCAAACCGATATTTATCAATAGCATGTTGATTATTGTGTGAACTTAGTGTGGTTTACATTAATATGTAGATTAAAAAAATATTATTTACCTGCATATATAGCTTGTGTTAATACGATTCAACTCAAACAGTTAATGATGCAAGATGAATAAGCTATTTTTGATAGCTTGTTGAGTTAATCTGTTTATCACGCAACACTGTTACAAATGATTTGCATGCATAACGACACATAATTAATGACCACATTACGAGTTTAACCAAAATACAAGCGTGCAAAACGTAATTCTTTTTAATACGCAAGCTTTTATGGAAAGTTAATCTGCATAGCATACGGAATTGCATGCGGATGATTGCATATACTATGAATTGTTCAATTATGAACGAAACTGAATAATCCCATGCACAGTCAAAAAAGCAATTGTAACATCTTTTACTCACGTTCTATACAGGTGTAATTGTTGTAACGGATGGGATGAGTTTTTTCACACTCGCAGCGTTTTTTAACGCGATTACAGAAGGCGTGACTGATGTTTTCACCGCAGTTTTCTTCGCAATGATCTCCTAAACTGTAGCCAGTTACATCATGTTCTTCTCCTGAAAATAGAAAAGAGAACATAAGATTAATCCTATAGGATTAATTACAATTTTTCGCAATGATACTATGGAAAAGATTTTGTTTTGATTTTCTAAAAAATGACATAACACAGGAAAATATGTTCACCAACTTTTTATATAGAAGAATGTCAAATGGGAAACTTGAAAAGGTTTTCCAAAAACATTTCTTGTAAATAATTCAATTATTTATACTAAAACATGAGGGTGACATTCTCTTTATGAATGTTTTAGAGAAATATGGTATTATTCGTGAATCATTTCAATTCAATTCAACTCAGTACCCTAAACAATCAGTAAGTAAATGCCATATGGTAGGGGGGGGGGTCGTACTGAATTTCAGGAGAATGCACCTACGTCAGTAGCGACTTATACATCATTGTTAGGTTGAATTTTAACTAAATCAGGAGAATCGCCAGTAGGCTATCCTATCGTCTAATCGCATGCCAAAAACAGGACCAATAGTAAGCATCCGTTTTGGCACGAAGCTCGGTCAAAGGATTTGAGTGATTATGTCTACTCCTAGAGTGGTTGTTAGGGGTTAATATATGGGAAACAAGATGTGAATTAAAAGAGAGATTAAAACGTTTGAATGACCCCCTAGATAACATTTCGCGTCTGGACTTCAACTTGTCCCAATTTAGGGAGTGGAGCATCTCTGTCACACTCTCAAAATGCTGATAACTGCCCTTAATAAATCTGGGTGCCTCTTCTGGCCTACTCTGGCCCATCTCTCTATCCTGAATATGAACTATCCTGTGAGGTTTCCAAACAGGGGCACAATACTCCAATACAGAGCGAACCAGAGTTGCATAGCCAGAGTCCTTTATATTTTCTACACATTCTCGAAATACGTGCTGAATGAATCTAAGCCGCTGGTTCACTGCACCAACAATTTTTGTGAAATAGTGATTCCAAGAAAGGTTTTTGGTAATATAAACTCCCAGATACTTGACAGCATCAACGACAGCGAGTTGAACACCATCCAGAGAGTACTCGGGTTGGTAGGTTTTCCGTTTATGAGAGAAACGCACCACCAAGCATTTCCCCTTATTTAATTTCAACTGCCATTTATCGCACCAGGAAGCCAGTATGACGAGATCGCCCCAGAGCATCATAAGCATCTCCTCAATGCACAGGTGGTATGCGGGAAAGGCCATCATCAGGGGCAAAACCCCTTAAAATAAGCATCTTCTCAATGCACTGGTGTTATGCGGGGAAAAGCCATCATCAAGGGCAAAACCTCTTAAGATAGGCATCCCCTCAATGCACAGGTGTTATGCGGGAAAGACCATCATCAGGGGCAGAACCCTTGAGATAGGCATCCTCTCAATGCACTGGTGTTATGCGAGAAAGGCCATCATCAAGGGCAAAACCCCTAAGATAGGCATCCCCTCAATGCAATGGTGTTCTGCGGGAAAGGCCGTCATCAGGGACAAAACCCCTTAAGATAGGCATCCCCTCAATGCACTGATGTTATGCGAGAAAGGCCATCATCATGGGCAAAACCCCTTAAAATAAGCATCTCCTCAATGCACTGGTGTTATGCGGGAAAAGCCCCTTAAGATAGGCATCCCCTTAATGCACTAGTGTTATGCGGGAAAGGCCGTCATCAGGGGCAAACCACTTAAGAGAGGCACCCACTTAATGCACTGGTGTTATGCGGGAAAGGCCATCGTCAGGGCAAAGCCCCTTAGGCTATGCATCCACTCAATGTACTGGTGTTATGCGTGAAAGGCCATCATCAGGGGTATGTGATTGTACAGTATTATCGCTGGGTGCCATTCAAGACCCATTATTATCATTAATCCAAAAAAAATTCTGGAATTATTTTTGTAGCACTGTCCGTTGGCTTGAGCTTGACCTGATTTAACTTTAGATTAATCTTAATAACTGTATAGGGATCGATATCATACCTAATACCAAATGCCCTCATAAAATATCAAGGTGTTTTCCATGTATGAAGCTCAACAGGACCATTTTCTTTCAATGCACATATAGAACGAACACTTGAAATGATGACTGACCATAATGGTCTATAGACCGTGATTTAAGTGATCAATGAACCTAGCAATTAACGATCATACTTGTAAATAAATGCATGCGTGTAATTTAGAGGCACATAAGAAAACATATATTGTCGTGTTTTGCATAAAATGGAGATTCTGTTAAAATTAATATAGGCTAATATGCGGGCTTGCGACGCCCAGGGTCAAAATACATTATATGTACTGTCTATCTACGTATAATGACGACTAAAATGATAAATTATAAGCATTATAAACATTTCAGAAAAATAAACATATTTAAGAAAAACACACACTATTCAGATAAATACATTTATATTTGCAAATAGTACAAATAACTGAATGTAAAACGAACTTCCTTCTCAACATAACGAGAGCAAATAAAACTGCAGCAATAAATTCTCTATCATTTAAAACCATTCAGTAGGGATTACAACGAGCGCATATAGAGGGGATACAACCCTACCGATCATATACAAGGATAACAAGACTGCAATTTTTCCTGGATACATTTGGTTTTGATGCTGGGGGCCCTTAATGCGATCACGCCCGATCGTTAAAGAGGAAAAGCATTATACTGAAAACATTGACTCTTTTTAAAGTGTAACAAAGGTTTTCGACGAGATTGTCATTGTAACAACGAAAGCGTGTATAGATAATTTAAAATAACAAAATGTTTATGTGGCAACTTACTTCCCTTGTTTGTATTTAGAAAAATTAATAATATAAGTGGGATGCAAGCCTGATCTGGCTGTTGTAGGTGATTGCTGTCCTGTCTAATACGTTCGATCTTTTACATGTATCATTGGAAACTAACTGTTAATGAAACCTCGCATCTAATATTATTGATGTAATATATGTTCACAACATTCCAAATACCAACATCATGGAAAATTCATGAATATAAAATACCTCGTCAACAATTTTTTTTATCGACGAAGACGTACTTCAAAACGCAAATTCCAATACATTTATTTATTTTTTCGAAGTTGATCTCTTCATCTTGCTTTTCTTCTCGGATCATGACACATGTTCTACTCCTTCCCACCCTACGCAGAGTGACGTCATATATGAACGGTCACTGAGCTAGAAAGGTCTTTCATTTTGGACATTTTGAACAAGCGGGTGAACTAATAACTGCAAGGAAAATGCCATGACATTCGTGTTGAATAAATATGAATAAATTTTCAATGTTATTGGAAAAAATAACTTGTAAACCTTTCCATTGGCTGGTAGCAATTTTCTCGGAAGTGAAAATGTTAAAGACGGAGTCTAGCATCCTCTCCGCAAAAAATAAATAAATAACATGCTAACATTTATGCTAACATCATACATATTAATACAGCCAAACCATGAGTCTGAATGTGTTTAGAAATGGTATCCAATTGTTGTCTGTGAGTGTTCGCAAAGGTATAACTAACTATACGTTTAGATTATAATTTTAAACTATATATAGGTTCTGGGAATTTTGTAAATTGATAATATAAGATATGGCCAGAGAGAAATGATAACATAAGATAAGAATTTTAATCGCAAATTAGCCTTTTATAGATTATCAATTACACCGATATTAGTCTAGACAGTTGATTTAAAATGCAGAACTGTGGACTAAAATTCAATGATCTTTCTTTTTATTAGTAACTCAATGGCTGTTGAAGTAAAAATTTCATATTTTATATTTTTAATTATTCTGCTCAATAGATGACCCTTAACATTTTATCATATTTATGAAGAAACAGGGATAAATGATTGATATTTCATAAAAAGTATCAACTAAATTCATGCAACATTACCAAAGGAGGCTAACATTTGATTTAATCTTACTTTCAACTGTATATACTATATATATAAAACCCATACATTTTATTACGCATGTACACAGTAGAAAAAAAAAGAGAGGCATAACGCACGAGGCCATATTCCTATCCAATATGACAGAATATTGCTCGCTATCTTTGAGACTGGTGGTAAAATGTTTACTGGGCCTCGTAAAATGAGGCGCCTTACGTTAAGCTCTTATTCTTTACATCATTGCACATACACTTTAATTATTTCATGAATGACCAATATCAGCTAATGCTGAGAAGTTAATATTCCCTTTTAATTTTCGCACTTCCAACGGTCCATAATACAGCAACAGCTTAGGCTAATGCGATCAAGTTTTTTTTAATGCATGCAAATGTACTTTGTCCAGATTTCAAATAGTCATTTACCAATACAAGTCTAGAATCACGAGAATATTATGGTTTACCACTCCCTGTTAGTACTTCCAAAAAAACAGTGAAAGGGTAATTTATTATCCGCTTCGTTGCTTTTTTGTATTGAAGCTCTACCTTGCAACTTGCAAGATCTTGCTAAAAATCATTCACAGAATAGTTTCATATAATTGCCAAAAAAAAGATACAATATGTAAATTACTACGTATTGTAATGTACTTATTTCCCAATGCAAAATTAATGAAGGGAGTTTAAATCGCATATCACGATGTGGTCCAAACATTTTGTCATGCCTAATTTAATCTCATCATTTTGATGGCCTATTATCAGAACCGCGTTGTAATAAATCGTATACAACTAATAGTCCAATTTATTGGCAATATGAGCGATAAAACTGCATCTAATATCACAGAACCTTTTGGCGATAAGATAAGGGTGGTAAAATTTGACAAACCTTATGCCTGCAATGGCATAAAGTTATAAACTACGCTTACTAGAACTAGATATAACTTGTATATGGGAACAATTGTCGAATTATGTTTTCTATATTTCAAGGTTTTCTGTATATTAAATTTGGTTGAATCTTAGAAGAATTGCGGATGAAGCAATCATGTCTTAGGTTTACGTGAAGAATTACGTGCTTAGCGACAAAACGTTGTTAATCACTCCAAAAAAAGGCTCATTTTATTCACTAAAATGCATGGATCAAATATTGATACAGTGGTTAAACTTTTAAAGGACAAAAGTAATCTAACATCTAATGTTTGTCAACCTAAGAGGTTTGTTTTTCTGTTTTAGGAAGCACTTATAGTATAAGAACAAACAAGTAAGATACATTTAATTTACAGTTATTTACAATGTGGTTTAAATCCCACCATAATTGATTGTATGCGTGGTTTTTCTGTTTTAAATCCCCAACACGAGGTGTAAAAGAGCATTCATACGTGATCAAATATTGATATCTTAATTGCTGCTATTTGTATACTGCAGTTGGACAGTATTGAATATGTTCCTTTATTTAAAAAAATTATTTTGGTGAAATTAGGTTAAAAATAGCCGGATAATGCTAAACATGCATAGACCTATGTTTCAAACTGTCATCAACCTCTAAATTTCGGCTAAAATCTCCCAAATTTTTGAAAACATATCTTTTGTGATTTCATATACTTGAGTAAATTACATTGCATTAATTCCGCCCGTATGTTTGAATGCACGTTCACAAACCTGCATGTATCTTAAATGTTTATCTGCCATTATGCATGTTAGCATATTTCTGATGACCGTGCACGATTAAATATTTTTTTCCCCTTAATTGCTATGTCAACCGAAAAGTATGTAATTAATTCGCACTGGTTATTTTTAGCACACATAATCCAAATGTATCCTAATTTCATGCCTTCACGCCCAACAGCATTACAATTGTTGTCTTTTTCCTAATAAAAACAGCAATGGAATCATCCTCATTAGGCCTATGATCTACAGTATATGGCATTTCAATTAGAATTTATGCTTAATGCTGACACATGCATGATATGGTATCTAAAATCTAGGCTCAACTTTCATGTGTATGGAAATTTTAATTAAATCGCGTTAGCCATTAATACTTGCAAAATGACATACTTCCAATCGCAAAGCCTTAAAATAGACAAGGCGGGGTCCTTTATTTAACGACCTAAATACATGCACATGCAAATACAAAGTTTTGAATGTGGCATTAAAGCAATTACAATTTAATACTCGTGCAGTGGTATGGATTTCGTCAATTCCTTTCATTTTGAGTAATTTTAATTTCCTGTACGCATCTTCACTTACAAAGATATTATATGAGAAAATAGTCCGCGGTTAGCTTATTTTATTAAGTTCCCTATAATAAACCGACTCATGTTTATCGTTCATTGTACTACACAATTGTTGGAATTATTTTCTAACTATAATCTGCCTTTTGAATTGTTGTACAAGGACTTCAATTTAAAGGTGTATACGTGAACTTCATGTCTTGATATACCTAAAGCGACGTTACTCATAATTTAAAGGGGGTGTTTAAAACAAGCCTACGTAATACTTAATCGATTTTATAAACTGGGATACGTATAAATTTCAGAAAACACTAATAATAAAATTTAAAAATTCCCGATAGACACATTAAACTATAATTGGTCAAGAAGCTTTAAAAGTGTCATAAGCATACAGTAATAAACTCAAAAGTCCATGATGTTATGATTAGACACTGTATTTTTCTTATTTGAATGCCAAGCATCGAATTTGCATATATTTAAAAGAAATTTGCAATTACATATGACATTTTGGAGATTTGTAAAGCGATAGCACAAAATTGCATTATAGGGCTTTTTGTCGCTTTGGCCAACTTTTATTTAATTTTTTATATGTAACTTTCGTACAGTAGTACATTCGCATCATTTGCATGCATTTACGATTTAGCTTTTGAGGTGAGACTGGAGCTATAGTGCTTCTAGTAACGAATTCTGCATGCTTTCATAGTAATTCCACATTGTAGTTGATATGGCAACCGCTTACCACACTCGATATGAAACCGTGGGTGGGGATATAAAAGAACATTTTGTTTTTCCGAAAGCTGATATAAACTACTCTGTTGTTGATCTCTTCTGTCGTACTCTACGTGCATATTGTTGAATAAAAATGGCCCCATTGCGGGTACACACTATTCAAATTTAATTCTAAGTAGGCGTATACATTGTTAGTTATAAAACTTAAAAATCTTTTACCTGGTTTCAAGAGATACTTATTCGGAATTTAGTATGTACTTTGTGACAAAAAGGCCATATTGCCTCAATACCCTATCGATTTCTTTATTGACAATTTAACATTGACTTTAGAAATTACAATTTCGTTGACAAATTTTAAGCAAATACGTTTTCGTATATTCTTTGTGTATTTTAGAGACATCAACGAAGAACAAAAAATGAAAAGCAGCCTACTATTTGTTTAAGAGTGATTCTGATTGTATTGGTTGATATATGATCTGCACAACGATGGGCAGTAATTTTTAAAAAAAGGATAAGACTGTAAACATTAAAACTAGGAAAAAACGTTAGTGAACGAAATTAACTTCCATTGAATACCATTAAAAAATTTGCTATAGGTTTTAACTTGTAGCTTTGACATTTAGTGCCCAGAATATGGAATAATACTCCATGATCATAAAACTTATTCAGGTTGGCTCCCATATTGCATTACCGAAATGATTAACTAATGTATCTCGAGGGTACATTATTTCAAAAGCCATCTAATAACTCTGTTGATATTGCACCTGCATTGCAAAATGAACATTGGGCCTTAAGCAAAGTTATGGCAACACATAGCATAATTCTAATTTATTGAAATTATGGCGAGTGCAACATATTTATGCAGAATGAGGTTTATAGCAGGGTAAAGATATGCTTGTTGGTTGGTTGAGTGGAGTTTAGGATTCCAAAGGCATCAGAGAGGGATCGAACATTGGTTTGGGAAGCCAACCAGAGAAAAAATGAAGTGCCAATATAGGCACTGATTATGGACAATTAATGGTAGACAAGCTAGACTCCTGCATGACAGTGGTAGAACAGAGAACAAGTCAGAGTATAGTAAAAGGACAGAGTAAAGTCACGTGATGTCGACTGAAGTGGAGAGCCTTGCATAATGTACAATTGTGTAAACTGCAGCTGGTGCTACGTCTGGTTGTCACGGATTCCCAACAATAAAGTCTGGCAATGTGACAATGTATTAACTACTATACTGCGGGATGATTATATGTACATATAAATGCAAGCATCTATACAGAATCTTCCGAAGGCACTGCACTTTAATTCGAACGCATTTTTCACAGCTAAAGCATCGATTATTGTTTTTTGCAACAGCATGTATCAAGTGTTTAAGCCAGTAGGCTAATTTTCTAACGTGACAAATCTGTCATTTACCTTTGCATTAGCTAAATGGGATCAAGTTTGCTACAGGGCACCCATGCAATCAACCAGAAGCATAACATTTTAACCCGTTTAATATTTACCTTGCAAATCTCTCGGGGGTTCCGTGGTGAGTCCATTGATGTCCGTGAGATTTTCTGATGAAATGGTTTCGGGCACTAACAGCATCACGCCAGCAAATAAAAGTACTTTTCTCAGTATCATTTTCACACGTTTTCCTTCGTGTAATCGCACATTAGTCCACGTGTAAGACAACGAATTATCCACGGAGAAACCATCGTTGATACCGTTGGCTCTTTTCGCAGTCAAACCGAATTCGAGAACTCTGTGCTCCCACCTCCACTCACACAATTTCAAATGGATCTTCCGCATTCAGTTTCATCGAAACATGGAGCTTTTGAAGATCAGTTGCCATGGCAACCAACACTAGCATCCAGCCACATTCATTTCATACACTTGAATGGGAAAAAGCGGCACCACTCGGAAGGCGCCGTCAACCAAAACAAGCAATTTACAAAATACTTGGTGGTAGACAAACATTGACCAATTATTTTCAATCACACGATCTTAATGCGATTTTGCGTTATTCAAAACTAAGCAATTTACTTCGATCCAACGCCACGCAGCAGTTTAATGATCGTGAGCGCTGCAGATCGTTAGTACATCCTGTAGACCTTAAATTTACGGTGGCATCTAAGGACGTCCATTTTACGACTGTTATATTCAATTGTTTATGATCTGGCTATTGTTCGGAAAAATAAGCTCAAAAATCCGTTTGGGGTTCTTGCCAAAAGATAGTCAGAGCTATTTTGGAATGAATCGCACACAATGACAAAACTACAGATTTACAATTGTGTAACAAACGATGGCCTGATCTGAAAAATTTCAGGAACAGTACGTTTGATCCGCCGTTTTGACCCTGCCCCGCCAATTTGACCTCGCTATTTCAGTTAT
>JAQGAE010005239.1:0-11517 GCA_034696685.1 Julus scandinavius
ATTGTACCTCAGAGGCGCAAATCCACTCGGTATAACAAAACCTTTTACAATATACCAAATGGTGTTTTTGCAGCGTCACAGAAAATAAATCAATATTTTGTGGATTTCATTTGCACGAACAACCAGAAAACATCATGGTTGAAAGTTGGACGCATTTGTGTCCCCATATCACGTTTAAAAGCTTGTGAGCATAAGTTTGAAAGCAACAGCACTAGCATTTATATATCAAACTGATTCATGCAAATGTTTCAAAAAGATTAGGAACTTTTAGAAAAATCAAAATATTCTGGTTTTGATCGCTTCCAAACGTTCCCAGGTTAGAATTTTATGCGACGATAATAAATGGATCGTGATGAAAGTTTAACTTTTCACCATTTCAATAGGCAACAAGAAATGAATGGCAAATTAGCTTTTTATTACCCTCGCCGCCATTTTATGGGCACAGATGTTGGAGGTCTTTATTCCTTTATTTCCTAATATTTTTCCAATATTAGGAATATTGGATAAACGTATAAATCAAGCGACAAATCGCAATAAGTGCAATAGTACGGAAATTTATGAAATAAGGCAAATTTAGGAAATTTTTCGAAACAGTTTTTTTGTGTCATTTACGAAGATTATTTTACAATATTTCGTAAAAATATACACTATTTAACTGATTAAGTTCTAAAACTATGATTTTTTATCATATCATTTAAGTACTAATGTTTTGCATTTCATTATGAGACTTCCACTTTTTAAAAAAAAAAATAGCCTTGAATATCAAGAGTGGCGATTGCGTGACTTTTTGGAAAATTGATTTTGTTACTGTATGGTAAATATCCCAATAAAAAAATAACAATGCTTATGCAAACTCAGAGCCCGCACATATATTTTACAAAGTAAATGTGTATTTTGCTATTGAAAAAGTTTGCATTTTGCCATTTATTTGAAAAAAAAAAGAAGTTGCAATTCAAAAACTTCAATATGGCCACTCTCTGGCGTCACAGATGGTGACCTACAATTCATCAACCAACGTAACATTACAATTCTGCGAAAACTGAGGCGAAAAAAAAACATGTCGCATAAAATTAAGTGGGTGGAACTGAGAACTAAAAATATCCCTCGAAATGCTATTTACAAAAATATTAAAATGCAGGCCCCCATTACAGTAAACATTTAATTAGCTCATCCATATAATTAGGCCCGTGTGCATTAAAGCACCATTATACAGTAACTTTGCAATGAGATGATGGATTATCTCATAATAACACGAACCTTAACCGAATGAAATTAAGTAAAAAAAGGCAATGTGTCGAAACTCACATAAAACAAGATTCCTTTACAACAGCTTAAAATTGTTACTAATAAGACTGTAAAAACAATGTCAACAATGTTTAGGCTACATCCAAATTAAAGCATTCCCTATTCCCAGAACCGTGTCGTCATATCCTGTATATTGAACTCATGTTAAGGTTCTTAGTCACAAATAATGTGCTTTTCAAAAATCGTGTAGTGACCTATTTTATTTGAGAATTTCTTTTCAAGTAATGGATATATCAGCAAATGTGCCATAAACTTAGGGAAAACACCTTAGCTCAACCGTATATTTCGCAATAACAACAACGTGTAATAAAAAGGGCACATTTTTTTTTCCAATCCAAAAATAAAAACACTCAAAAGGAAAGTGTAGCATGATAGCATAGACGTTAATAATTTCTTATTTTTAGAGAGGAAAATAAAAATAAGAGTCTATGGCAAATCTAACATAAGTAGAAAATCTGATTTAAGATCTGTTTATTTTTTCTTAAAATTCAAGGAGGAAGCAACTTAAGAATCTGAGAGTGTTAGAGGACTTTTTTTTTCAAAAAAACAGGAAACCTTGTTGCCTGCCATATTTAAAAGAGGACAACATGAGATTTTTACTGGGTTAGGCAATGTTTTTTTTTACATACAACGTTTACCATTTTAGAAATACAAATTTTCCCAATTTAGGCCCTGAATTTTTCCACATCTTTACACGTCATTATGACTTAATATTTCCATTAGTTTTATGGAACGTTTAATAGTTTACAGTATTTTGTGGGCCTCGCCTGTTAGAATTTTTCCACTGTACATATCCAAACTGTTTCAACGTTCAGAACCTTATTTAGATTTTCTGAAAGTTCGCGTCTTGCTAGTTATGTTTATGTTAAGAAACTTAATTAGAAGAGGGAAACTCTACAGAAGGCTGATATAAAGAAATAAACATTTTCTTAAAATATGGAGAAATCTGCGGTAAATAAATGGTCCTATCTATAGGTCGTCTTTCGCTTGCAGTGTATATAGGCTGCTGTTTTTTGTCACTCAATGACTAACATTTGTTACCTGGTTTATAACGTGATTTGAAAATAGCATTCCAGCGGTATTAGCAGCTGACATGAGGACTAAATAGGATGAAAGTTTATTTTAAGGAAAAGCACAGTTGAAAACTGTAGCACATTCTGGAATGTGCGAGCTGTGTAATTATCGAAATGTGCAACTAAAGCCATTCAAGAAGAACATAGCTGTGGCTACTGAATTTTTGCACTTTGTCGTAAATTTGCAAAACTTTGCATATACTACTTGAAAATTCCCTTTTCAGAAAGTTTAATTCAAAGTAGCTAGGCCTTGTATTTAAACTCAAAGTAGGAAGGTGAAGTTAGTAAATGTTCTTCTGTGACAATACCTAAGTTTTAAAATTGAATTTAAACTTTACTATCATTAGTCTAAGAAAGTACCTGCATTACACGTAAATCACTTATTCCCTTATACAAATTCCATTATAATGCATATAGCATATTCAAATATATAATGTTCATTGTTACAATAACACCCAGTTCCAATGATCAAATAGAATTATCTTTTCACTGATTAATGTGAGCCGTTGTAATTCTCGCCATAGCTCAATAATTAGTTTACAAAAATACTAATGGATTTTCAAACAAAAATCTTTCAACACCATATTCAATATATCATATTAATACTTTAACTCTGCATTTCAAATTCAGAGCACGTTCCTTGATATGTAAATACCACGCAAAAATTAATTTTTTGGAAGGACGTCTAATTTGCAAAGTGATACGCAAACATCCCTGTCGCTTTTGTATAATAAACACCTTTTCAGGGAAGTTTTCAAAATTTAATTAAGCATTGATATATTTTTCGTAGGTGCGCTGCTTTTATGTGATAAGCATGGCAATATTAGAATGTCAATTGTAGCTTCCAATCAAAAAACACTAAAAAAAGATAAGTCATTAAGCTGATTTATTGGATAAGTTCTTGAATGTTAATCATCTACTGTGCGTGATCAACGTTTGACGTAAGCTGAAATTCATAGACCGTGTATCAGTGCATTATATCAATATTCGTTCTTTGCATGAGCGATGATTACAACTAAATAATCATTAGTTTTTAAGTCGACTTTTGTTATCATTGCATTAACATGGAATATTTGTTGAATATATTAGTTGATTCCACTCAATAAACCTAGAGTTGCTTGTGTTTATCTGTTTCTACTCCATATGGTAGCATTTAGAGCATTTGCTTCTAGCAATATTCATACGTTATGTTGGGATAAAAACTGAAGGAACATGGTATATTTTATGTCGTGATTTATATACACTATACTAGAATATACATAATGGATTCACTTCCAGCAAAGCATGCACTAAACTAGAGCACACTTCCCTCCTAGTTTCGCAAACCTCATTTCATCCTATACAAACCCATCAAAGAACCAAAAGTGCAATCATGCTAGATGCAATAAAACAATAATTAATACAAAAGAAACCAAATTGCAGCGGTAGATCTGAAGCAATGAAAAGCAGAAGCCATCAGAATTTTCATTTTCGTCAAACAAAACATTGTTTTGGCACATGAGCTAATTTTCTTTTAATTTGAATTGTGCGATAATTAGCATCTAGGGGCACATGTAGTCTTTACATTTAATTTCAAAAGGTTTGAGTTTAATTAATTAAATTTAAAGCGTATACTAAGAGGAGTATAAGCTACTTTAACCAAAATGAGATTACATGTGTTTCTTTAGCATTAAAATCATTGAAAAATTTCTGTACACAATTATTAAAACTGATTTTCTCAAATTGTTCTTAAACTTGTTTTCAAGGCAGGTATTGTCAGCTTTGGAAAATCTCTTTTTTCATAATTATTATAACAAATGCATGCACATGTATATTCCAAATATATGTCAATTAATTTGCTAAATTCCTTTGAAAACAATATTGTATTTCATGCGTTATGATAATACAGTACATCATTGAAGAAAACGTGTTTTTTCAACAACAACAAAACTTTTTAAATGAAGATAGAGTTAGTAGAAGCATTTGAACATTTTTCAGGTACATCTGTGATGCAGATGAAAGAACTAAATGTATAATTTGTAAATACTGCAATGTTAATGGGAAATGTCAATGATCTATTGAGTTCATAGCACTACTGCTACTCTGATACAAGGAATACAGCCTTTTGCGATTAACAAACCAGAATATTTATCACAACAACAACTACTTCGGATATCCGGAACAGGAAGACAGTAGCTTTGCTGAGGACACATTTTTGGGGCATATCGACCACATTTGTTTGTACAAAATGTGCTTTACCTCTGTGAAAATAACAATTTTTCCCCTAAAATTATCACTTCCTCAAGCTGGTATGTTTTTTATTCAGAATTATCTTGCATATCACTGCCTCTTGTGTACTGTAGAGATAGGAAGTACTTGCATATCAATGCCATCCATGTTATCCATGCCAGCAAACAAAGGACTGCCACTCCAGTAGTTATGCCTAATGCTGGAACTAGCATATATATGACGTCGATATTTAAGCAAATAAAACATTGGCAAACCAATCACTTTTAGCTACTCCAAAACAATTTTAGGTAACTCTTTATCGATCATGAAAAATGGGGTTTTCATATGACAGAGAATGACAGCAGTAATAATATATTGGAAAAAAGCCAAATCCCTTGCTGGTTACTATTACACATAAACTTAAATTCCTAAAATGTGACATCAGAGTTAACTGAAGCTATCAGATATCTAGGACCGACATTTTTTTTTTGTGATAATTTATCTAATATTTTACTTCAGTTCACCAACACTTCCTTGTCATCCCGTTCAGGATATACACATTATCCAGAGCTTAAAATAGGTAAGCAATTTACAAAATTAATTTTCAAGTTGAGCAACAGGGCATTAGTCCCTTCTGTCATCTTCACTAATGAAAATAATGCAAATATTGACTTTGTATCATTGAACCAATATATCGAGGGGCTAATAAAGACTAAAAATGTGCCAGATATCACTAATGACACCATACCCTATTTTACCATGAAGATTTGCCTAACTTCTTCATTAAAAAGACAGACATTAGCTGCCTTAATTCAATAGATCCTACAATGGAGCCTCATCCTAATTAATGACGAAAATAGGGCACCTTCAACCCATTCTGAGAACTAAAATAAAACCTACTCAGTCATTAATATTATATTTATGAGGCTAGATGATGAGATGTACTGTTTCAAGTTTAACATACCACTTTGCTACACACTTTCACAGAACACTGCACGCACGTACTAGCCATTCGTGACATCACTGGGGAACCTGGGATTTAACAAAAACGGGTAGACTGAATATTATAAATAATAACAGAAAATTTCTGAAAACCCACTATGACGTCATCATTTTACGCCACCCAACACCTTTCCACACCCCCCTACTGAGTGCTATTTCGGTTATTACAATTCTGTAATTAGGGCGTCAGCGGTTGACATTGGGGAGACAAGGACCACGAAACTGCATTAATATAACAATTAACGCGGTGTAAAAAGACCTAAATGCATCCTATGTGTTTTCACGTGAAAAACAATTAGGCCTCTACCAGTCCCACCCAGGCATGTCCAGCACAATGATGTTCGCACAACAGGCACAATGTTCTCTAGATGTGACAGATGCAGGTTAAATAGGTGGTAAAACGACAACACACCATTTTAATGGCAAAAAACTCGTGTTAAATCGTCATTTAATCAACATACCAAATGAGGCCAAGTTATAAAAATGCATATTTGCCAGCATATCAATCTGATATTAAAAGCTGCAATATATTAAGGCTCAACTGCACTGCGGTGTTAAGAAAACAAAGGGCTGCAATAATCCATTAATCTGGACCAACAAATGAGGTCAGATAAATGTAGTACGATTGCAAAAGGAAGTAAACAGAAGTGATTTTGGTTGCTAACTAGAAATACTTTCAAATACTGTAATAAATCCAAAATTTTAGTGAATATTTAAAAGCATCGAAGTTCTTTAAAGTTTAGCCCAAAATTGGAACCTACTAATACAAAATAATAAAGGACGAGGTAATGTCTGGGTCACAATGTTAAATAGAAAGTGATATGTAATGATTCTGGCCTTTCCAGGCGCCCTTTCGTACTTAAAATTGCACATGTTCTTGGTTGTGCATTTGTAAACAAATAATCATTAAACAATTGCAACAAAAATCCAAATAGAGTGTTGTATTGAGCCTCAAAATTACCGTAAAATTTTGCATATTTAATTTTTGCACATTTGCGATATTTAAATTTTGATTGCCAAGCTAAAATAGAAATTTTGTCTGACAGGAAAGTGTACTGAATTTTAATTCGTACTTATAAATAATTTAGCCAGTATCAATTTTGGATGGCATCAAAATTACACCGTGAACTGGCCCGTCTCCCAGTAAAAATAATGAGCTTTCCTGTCGTACACTGGTGCTATGCAAGATTGCCTACATACGAGAACCCCAAAATTACCATTTGTAACTTTAAGAGCAGTAATTAAGTGTCGTAAATGCACCCATTAGACTAATTTTAGAATGCTCTACAAAATCATAATTAGACATGTTGTCCTATCTTTAACGGTTAATGTTTTAAAATCGCACAAACCAGGAACGACATGCGCAATGTTAATGGGATTACTAAAATCCTCACACATCTTTTCCTATTCCACAATATAACTAAAATGTGCATAGCTGCTACCACACAAGCATCACCCTGTATAATAATAAAAAATAGACAAATTTCAACAAAACGAGATTGCTCATATATTCACCAATTACTCGGGCGGGCGTTTATTAGTTTTTTATTTCCTTAGAATAAAACTGATCTAAGCTTATTTTTTCTTGCAATACATCGTCTTTGGGGTAATATTACCAAATGTAATGTGTTTATAATTTAAAACATTAGAAATACACTAAAATTGTGATAATGTTTCCAGTTCCAGGAAAAATGAAATATCAGTTATCAATTGTTTACAAGAAATCGAGGTTTATGTCAAAGGTTCAGTCAACAATTTTCCTGTTATGTGTATGTGTTATTTTTTTAAATGTACTCCCTAAAACTATGACAACCAATGACAAGTTAGAATGAGTATACTTGACAGTTTTTAAAATTTCGATAAGCTTTTTTTCGTTTCTTTCGATTCCATGGTCACTTACTGACAGACATGCGATAAGCAATATGGCGAATATCAATAAGAATTTACAAATGTATTAAACGACCATGGCAAAATAGTTTCTTTGAATGAATGTCCAACTCTTTTACGAAAGCATGATTTAAGGGGAAAGTTTAAAAATGTCATATCTTAGAAGAAAAAAAAGTAGCACAACATCGACCTGCCATAAGTATATGTGTGTGCGAACATCCGAAGGAAATGCAACTCAATATTTAAACTTGATAAACATTTCTGGGAATCTCATGTTTTCTAGATAACAATATTTGGAATTGTAGCAGGACATTCTAGATAACTTTAACATGCAATCTTTAAGACTGAAAGTCCTTAAAAGATTTAGTGTGTATACTTGCATAAGTTGCATTGTTAGACTTTTTTTTGTAATTCAGTTATTACCTTATTATTAAACGATAACTAAAACTATTTACTAAAAAACGAGTTATTGTTTGTGAGGCTTAACGCAACAACTTATTGCAATTCACGTGACAAAAAAAATAAAACCTACATAACTTATCTCGATATTGTATCCTGGTTTGTTCAAATAATCTTCAATAATGAAGTATTACAAAAATTAACAGAACTTTACAATAGGAAAATTGGGAAAAATGAATTACTAATCATGTGAGAAGACGACTAGCTTTTTATTTCCGTAATATTATTTAATTTTTAAATACTTGAAATTTCAGAAAACATGCAAAACTACCATGAACAAACTAGTATATCAAAAGTGTATTTTTTTAAAAGAAAAACGTAAATTGAGAATATGTCAAGTATAAGTTTGATTTAATAATCGCCTACTAAAGGCGAATATATCTATAACTAAACTAAAATAGTAAAAACGTGTTAAGAAAGAGCTTATGTCTAATGTCTGCTTTTATCAAACCTCACATTTCACAATTAATCAGAATTAATTGGATCTAAACGACAGAATTACGTACACAAAGTTGATAATAAAAAATATCTATACCAGTATTTAAGATAACTTCTTAACAGGAATAAAATCTGATAATTTCTTTTCAAAAAATAGACGTATACGGATTAAAACTGCTTAACACATTCTATTGAAACTGAAATAAATGTGCTTACCACATAAAATGCCAAAGCTTAACGATATCCTTCCAGTCACATTTTATTTGAAAATTTGACAGAGCGGAGCTTAAAACACACCCGTTGCTGTTACAATCCAGAATAAATGTGGAAAAGCAATTGCATCGACCATTCGGAACAGATGGTGTACGAACTACCAATGGGAAAACGCTGAGGCAACCCAATGATAACCTGGCCTAGTCCTGTATGGACTGTGGTTATTGGTTTTTTACGAGCAGAAAAAAAAATACACGTAGGAGCATCATCCTGTCTCATCATTTTGGTGTGCGTTTTTCCCCAATTTCTCCATTTATGAAATTTGTAATTGACAATTAAAGCCAATTTGTAACAGTCATCGTCCACCTAATTTCACCTAAACTTATCAACAGTTCAACAGCATAAAGATAGACACGTTATAAAAATGACACAAAACTCAAAGGGTAAATTAAGTTGATAACGTATTTATAGTATCATCAATTGATAATTCTACGAAATTGCCGCCACCCCCAAGTGACTATACTTTTAAACGCATAAGAAATAAGAGTACGAACTCTTCTATAATAATAATTGATAATGTAAGGACAGTGCTACATACTTAGCAATTAGCAAAGATGTGTATTGTTGAATATGCACTGTACAGAATAACGCAATTTAGATTTTATGGGAATAATTTAATAATATATAAAATTTTAATATTTAGTATCATAAATCTCGATGACGTTTAGTATGACACATGTTGGTCATTATGAATGTACCTGTGTGCGTTGTCCTGGGGTAGCAAATTTCATATCTGACTCATTCCTAATCTTGTGTTATTTCAATATTATTTTATAAATTTAGAAACTAAACTTTGCATTTATGAATTCTCATCGAGCTTTCAAAGCAAGATAACCTTGAATTTTACAAAAAGCGATTTTATGTTTGATTCAAGAAAGATAGTAGTACAAGTAACAGCCTAGTTTAAGTTACATTTGTCATTGTGTGAAGTTATCAGGCATATTTATTTGTAGCTGGGGTACAACCCTGAATTGAAAACGGATAGGCCTACAGATGATTAGGAAATGAAACTGGAACACGCGCAATGTTCACTGGACATGAATGAATGCTATTGCAGTCAAACAAACCAAGATAATATCACTCACTGCCTATCAGTTTGCACTGCGACCATCATTAACATAATGTTAAGTTATGACAGTAAGTATGGCAGTTAGGCTCTCAAGAAGCTTTCTAATGTTTGTATAATTACTAGCAAGTACAAATTTTAGCAACGCTAAAATCCATATAACTGATGTTATCTTCCAACAGCCAGAAATAGTTGACATTTATGTTTAATTTAATTTCGCACACACACAAAAGTTGACATATTATGACACATGCCATTAATACCTCAATTTTAAGTACTTCGATCAATTTTGTGTATATGGGAAATTACATTCTTCTCATCAGTAGAGTGCATTTATCAGCCCTAATGAATGTCAGAAAATCCTTCAGTGTTTGACAGTACTAAATTAACGAATTTTATGAATTAAAATCGAAAGTTTTGTTTTCAAAATGGCGTCCTGGCAGCATGACAAGACCCAAAAACATTTCACATCTTAGAAAGTATACTATTTGTGTCAATAATCTCCATATTATAAGCTGTGCCTCATCCCCAAAATTCACTTCAAAAATAAGATATGATAAAAAGTTAAAATTCAACTTACATTAGCCGCTATATCCGTCCATATCAGATGATCGGTATGTTTGAGCCAATTACCAACGATGAAAACTAACAAGGCGAAATCACGTTGGATGAAGGGCCATGTATCATCATCAAGTTCCAGTTTTTTGAAGCAGATTTTTGGCACTTTGCTTTCCCTGCCGAGACTTTAATTTCACGCCCCAAAAAATCGGTGCGAGCAGGGGGCTGGAAGTCGTTCGAAATCAGGAAATTGCAATTTTAACCATCAGAATTTTCAGATACCGTAGTTCTGGAAATCTTACGTCTTCGAGACTTCCTTGCTTCTTGCAATGTATCTGAGAAACGAAATGGGAAATGCATTCGAGCTATAAAAACTGGTTGCAATTGTTCTTATGGTATCCAAATCGAAAACGAATAGCCCCTTCCTTTATTGCAAAGCAATTTTACTTTTAAGTTTCTTCTCAACGTCTATAGAAATTATGTCCCATTTTTTTTGCAACAGCTTGCATGGATAGCTTGCAAATGGATCGCATGCATCGCCATATTGATAGCGCAACCTTCTTCGCACTTTACTGTTGTAAATCCTTAAAATACACGTAATCAAATAGATCACATTCAACTTGACTGTTTCTGACAATTCACGACAAAAAGTTTCTCCAACCCAACACATAATTTACATGCAGCCAATAACTTATAATCTTTGTTACGAACAGGAGCTAAATATATGCAGCATTTGTTACAATTTGGAAAGTCGATTCTAATATTAATCGTAATTTGTCCAAAATATGACCCAGAATTAAAAAAAGAATAAATAAATGAATCAATAAAATGGTAGAAATTCTGAACTATGCATGCATATTTCCCGTCAAATATTTATGGAAAATTTTCTGACAAGTTATTTATAGATTTTCATGGAAAAAAAATGTTTGCTACTTAAAGGGTTTTGTGATTCACTACAATGGCTAACAAAGCGAGCTTGAGTTATAACTTATAATATTATATTTTATGATGCAGTTAAAATGGATCAAAAATTTCAAATTATCACCTTTGAATAATCATTCCAGAAAAAAAACAGCTATTTTTTTCACCCAGTTACCTTGCAATTGCATTCATTCTCCACCTTGGATAACACACTATAACATACAGAAGTTAGCAATGTTTGCATGCAAATTACCTTGAATTGAAGGCTTTTTCAACTACGTTCTACAACAACTTTAGAAATGTTCTCAGCAGATATTAAGCTTTAAA
>JAQGAE010005240.1:0-11517 GCA_034696685.1 Julus scandinavius
AAGAAGAGTGGTCCAAGAAGAAGAGTGGTCCAAGAAGAAGAGTGGTCCAAGAAGAAGAGTGGTCCAAGAAGAAGAGTGGTCCAAGAAGAAGAGTAGTCCAAGAAGAAGAAGTGGCCCACTGTTAACCCCAGTGGTCAGTTTTGCATAATGGACAATTAGTTTGAGAAAGGAGGTGCAGGAAGCCATGTTTGTTGGGTACACTGTTTGGGTCAATACGCATATCAACACCGGACCTCTGTAAATATGCCGATGTTGGCGGTCAAGCGGGTTACGTGTTTGCCTTTCGATCCTAAGGTGCGGGGTTCGCTCCCCGATCGAGGTCGGTAGGAATTTTTACGGACGGGTGAAATTCCCAAAGTGGCCACTCTTTCGGATGAGTTTAAACCGAGGTCCGGTGTTGATTGTAGAACTCGAGTGGGAGCAGGAGAAATTCTCAGGTAGGTGAAGAAGGCATTGGTGTCCAACAACTACAGGGGCACTGTCCACTACCCACGGCCATCCTGGCTGATGAAGAAGTCAAACGCAATTGGCTGCCTTCAATTTCTACTAATAGTGAACTATCCCCAAATTATGTTGAGCAGCGGGATCCCGAGAGAGATGGCAAAATCCGTTCCAATATCCGAGGAAACCTGCCGTTCTCGAAAACCTGTTGGTAAACTGCGATATTAAGAGGCAAACGCACGCACGGACACAGAAAAGCAACATCGAGACACGAAGACATCACAACATCCAGAATTACTCTTTTTTTGTGTGGTTTTGGGCTACCTTTGTCGAACTGGGCGTTTCGAGAGACCTTCTCGCTTTCCACGCTGTGCGGTCGACCGCCGCAGTACGACAAGCTACGTTGGTAGTTGCCGGACAGAGGATGGCCGGGAATGCCCAGTTCGTCGCAACCTGGGAGGGAATTAAACGTTAAAAATTGTGGAGCGGACAGGAGACAAGAGTGGACAGAAGGGCATAAAAGAAACAGAAAAAAAATTAGTAAACACAAAAAAAGTTAAGCGAAGCGAGAAAAACATCTTACGCGAACCGTGACATCTTTACACAACGGCTGGACATGCCGGACCTTCCGAAGCCTTCGTGAGGCTGCCACGGGTGAGTGGGGCCTCGGGACAACCGTAAGACTCGCGGCCCAACATTGCCACGAACAAATGGAAACTAAGTACCGGAGTGGACGTACCGAAGAATGTCCGCACCGTTAGACTTCGAAGGTGGACTTGGTACATGTGCTACGGTTCACAATAAGGTTCTGCAGGGAACTCCCCGGTCCACGTGCCAGAGGTGATTTCTGTAATTCCCGGAGTCTTTCCTTTCTAGATCTGTATCGTTCTGGAGCCGTATCTTTCAGGCCCCACAAGAGACCTCAAGAGTCCAACAATGGAATATCAAAAACAAAAACTTACATTTGGGCTTTTCTCTGCTTTGCTGCTCCGCACTCCACGCTTTGGTCAGCGTTTGAGATATGGGAATTGGACTCGAGCTCTTGACGCTAGCCGAACGCTGCCTCTGCGCTGCCCCTTCGCCTTTAAGTCCGATCCATGGCGGTGGAATTCCTTCAGCTGCCGTGGGGTCCAATCCGTTAGCCCCGCTGACTGGCATCGGTAATTTTGCCGTAGCAAACTCCTCCACCAATGTCATTTCGGCAATTGGCGATGGGTCCTTTGAAAAACAAAAATTGTCGGTGTCGACAGAACAACACGATCGTAACAACCTAAACTTCAAAATCACACTCACGGCCGATGGCGGAAGACTTTGCGGCGTACTCAGTTCCTCCATCTTGATGTCTTCTTCCTCGTCGATGCAGTTCTCGTTTCCTACGGGAGTCAGCGGGAGTTGACTTCCTTCCGAACTTACGGCGCTGTCCGTACTGTCGCGCTTTTCTTTCTGAAATATCAGTTAAATCATCGAAAGATTATTATTTGACCAGTAGCGGACCAAGGGCTCCTTTATTCTCGCTGTTCTCTGCAAAGGGCCTTTTCTTTCTATGAAGTTTTTCGAGATCTTTGACCTACAACGTACAACATATAATTTTTTTAGATTTTTTTTTCGATGGTCCCGAGACCTTTTAAGATCCCTAAAACTTCCACTTATTATTTTTAAATAAAATGATTTATAATTTTTTTTTAGAAAATATTGAGATTTATACGGGCTCGTTGCGAGACTGAGGACGAAATCCGGGTCCTGGAGGAAGGTTCCTGTGAACGCAGCACACGACTCCAGGGCTGAAGTGGAGCTCGATGTGAAACCGCTCTTCGGAAGATGGGTCCTAAAGATAAAATCGGTTTAACATTTAAGTTCACGCGCGATTTGTTGAAAAACCGGACACTGTCTTAATTTAGGTCACCTTTGTGGGGTCCTCGTAGAGCATGATGACCACTTGGGTCATGTAATTCAGTTCCGAGACTGCGCTGACGTATTCCATTGCTCGATGCCACTGTTCGTCTTTTCCTTCCTGAAATCAGTGAATTTTTAGTTTATTTTCTGCGTCATTGCCACCGCATGGCCCATTGCCGTATTTTCATACATTCTCAGTATTTACGTGTTTAGAAATACGTAGTCGCTGAATAAGTCTGAAAGTTTCAGAGAATTTATGTAATTCTCAGCGAAAATTGTATTTGTTGATATTTTTAATTTGGTTTGGGGCCACCAGTTTGTGTTGTGCAGTGAAGCTCATGAGTTTGCAGTGAAGCACACGTGTATTACAGTGAAGTTTGTGTTGTGCAGTGAAGCTCATGAGTTTATGGTGAAGCTCATGAGTTTATGGTGAAGCTCATGAGTTTATGGTGAAGCTCATGAGTTTGTGGTGAAGCTCATGTACATTACAGTAAAGCACACGTGTATTTCAGTGAAGTTTGTGTTGTGCAATGAAGCTCATGAGTTTTGGCAGTTAAGCTTAAGTGCATTACCGTGAAGCACACGTGTATTGCAGTGAAGCTCATGTGCATTGCAGTGAAGCTCATGAGTTTGTGGTGAAGCTCATGTGTATTGCAGTGAAGTTTGTGTTGTGCAGTGAAGCTCATGAGTTTGTAGTGAAGCTCATGTGTATTGCAGTGAAGTTTGTGTTGTGCAGTGAAGCTCATGTGCATGGCAGTGAAGCTCATGAGTTTGCGGTGAAGCTCATGTGCATTACAGTAATGCACACGTGCATTGCAGTGAAGCTCACGTGTATAGCAGTGAAGTTTGTGTTGTGCAATGAAGCTCATGAGTTTTGAGAGTTAAGCTTAAGTGCATTACAGTGAAGTTTTAGTGTTTTCAGTTAAGATTGTGTTGTGCAGTGAAGCTCATTAGTTTGCGGTGAAGCTCATGTGCATTACAGTGAAGCTCATGAGTTTTGGCAGTTAAGCTTAAGTGCATTACAGTGAAGTTTTAGTGCTTTACATATAAGTTTGTGTTGTGCAGTGAAGCTCATGAGTTTGCGATTAAAGTTTAAACCGAGGTCCCGTGTTGATTGCTGCACGTTAAAGACCCCTCGAGAGGGGGTGGAAGTCCCCCTTGTAGGCTAAATTCCCAGGTAGGTGTTGAAGGCCCATCCCCTGGCGTTGGTGTTTAGCCCTCGTGTTGCAGAAATAGGCCAACGTTAAAAATCACCAAACATCATGAGTTTGCGGTGAAGCTCATGTGCATTACAGTAAAGCACACGTGTATTGCAGTGAAGTTTGTGTTGTGCAATGAAGCTCAAGTGTAATGCAGTGAAGCTTAGGTGTTGTGCAGTAAAGCTCATGAGTTTTCAGGGAAACTTTTGCAAAGGGGTAGCCACTGCAAAAATCCGTAATTCAAAAGCTCAATTGCAGTAGTGTTTTTACTAAGATTTCCTTATTAATAAGTCATCCCACTTCAGATGGTCCTAAACCTCTGCTCCCTATCTCATTTTTAAAAACCACGTTTGTCTTAATACTGCACTTTTGTACTATCTGGCTTCACATGGACTGACACCATACTCATACGTAACAACATTAAAAATGTATTATATATCTTATCGAAACACTTACGTCTACCAATCCTCCGTAACGTAACACCGTCAACAGGGAATGGATGTGACTTTCGCTGGTGAAGTAAAGTCGACTTCGTACGTGACGGCCGGGAGAAGAAACTCCGTGAGAATATCTTGTTTTAAAAAAATATAACGAAGTAATGAAATTTTGAACAAATTAAATAACACGATATTCAGTTTTAAGTCAATTAATGCATTTTTCATCGAATTTCTCAGAATTTTAAAAATCTGTTTGCCTTGGATTGAGTCTGTTGACTGCTTCCGTGTCGTCTTCTTGTTCGATGTTGCGCTGCAAATCCGCACGGATCTTCTTCAGTAACGGCGTGCAGATTCCTTGAGCAATCGTCAGTTTTTCTTGTCGGGTTATCCCGTATTCCTGTAAGTAAGCGACAACTCACTGCAAAACTGATCTTAAGAAAGTTTTTCAACTTCTTAAGCCGGTTGGTTGTACGAAAGGTCCCGTCTGAACTCTCCGCTCGACTTTACCTGAGGAACGACAATGTCCGCCAACGCTTTGGCGTAAGTGTACAGCTCGATGGCATTCTCGAACTGCAGTTTGTGTTGGTTGTGCTGCAGGTCGTACTTGATGCAGTCGTAGATGTCTGGGACCTTACTGATGTCGAACTTCTCAGTTTTCAGTTGGAAGTCCTTCTCCAGTTTTCCCCATCTTCTCTGCATCAGGTCCCAAGTTTCGCCGTGATAAAGTACCGCGTCTGAAACAAAACAAAATTCAACAGATAAGAAGTGATCTGTCATGAGTTAAGACTAGCCGAGTTGATCGAGCCCTAGAATCCCGATGAATTCAAAAAGGGCCCTTAAGCTTTTTGGCCCTTTGGCCCTACTAGTCTCATGTTTGTAGATTCCGTAGCGTACGATAACATATATTCAAGAAGCAGATCCATGAGGTTTTCTGAAATGCCCCTTTCAAAATAATCACCTTGTGTTCTTCGGTCCTCCCGCTTCTTCTTGATCAACTCCATGAGCATCTGAACCAGACTCTGGATGTGTTTGCAAGCTTTCACCGGATTCTTGATAAAGTTAAGCGCATTCTGTATGGATATGGCCCTTGACGGATTAAGGGCATCGTAATCTTCTACGGTAAAGTCGCAGTCCTGCTGCATGGCTTCGTGGAGCGTGGATTTCACCCTGCAATCACATTTATAAACATATAAGCTCAGATTAGTTTTATCTCACCATACTCACCAGATACCGTAAGATGGTTTTTCATATCAACGCGTTACATGTTCTGATATTTGCTCGAATCGTGATCGTTGTCCAGAAGTCCGTTCGTATTTGCGGATTTCACCATTTGTACTAGAATTGGAGTCAGTTCACCCTCTAGGGCCAAAAGTCCCTATAAAAAAATACAAATTTTATCAAAAATCCAACAGAATTTGGATATTCGCATATACGAACATCGATGGCATATTTTTGGATTACGGTAAAGCGTTTGACACTTCCCGATCGACATTTATTATTAAAACTTAAATCATACGGAATCAATCCGCTCTACCGTTTCACGGATATCCGCATTTCTAACAGGAAGGAAGCAAAGTGTTTGTAATTAATGGAGCTGAATCAAACTGGGCGGATGTAACCTCTGGCATACCTCTGGCGAAGGGTCCTCGGGCCCTTTTTCTCTTATTCATAAACGACCACCCGAAGCCGCTGTCTAGTTATTCAAAACTTTTTACGGATGATTCTGACAAATATGTCGAAGCGGAAGAGGGCAGTTTTCTCACCCAAACTCCGGGGCGATCTCATCGTACCGACTTCCTGGTGCATTTCTCTCGTAAACGGAAAACTCGCCAACCCGAGTACTTTCTGGGCGGTGTTCAATACTTTCAAGTATTTGGGAGTTTATATTGCCAAAAACCTCTCTTGGAATCACCATTTCACAAAAATGTTTGGTGCAGCGAACCACCGTCTTAAGATTCATTCAGAGCGTATTTCGCGAATGTGCGGAAACTAACTACGCGACTGGTCCGCCGCATGTTGGAATATTGCGCTCTTGTTTGGAACTCTCACAGGATGGTTCATATTCAGTTTATAGAGATGGTCTAGCTTAGGGCAGCCAGATTTGTTACGGGCAGTTATCGACATTCAGCGAGTGTGACAGAAATCTCTTAAATCGGGACACGTTGAGGGCCAGACGCGTAAATTAACTACGGGGTTATTTAAACTTTTTAATCTTTCTCTTAATTCATATATATATTAACCCTTAAGGAGCACTAGAAGTAGACATAATCACTCGAATCCTTTGACCGGGCTTCGTGGCCCGAGACGGATGCTCACTATTGGTCCTTCTTTCTGTATGCGATTAGACGATGGAATAGCGTTTCCTCGAGAATCTCCAGATTTAGTTGAAATTCAATCTAACAGTGATGTCTAAGTCGCTACTGACGTAGGGGCATTCTCTTGAAATTGGGTATTTTCCCCCCTACAATATGACATTTATTTGCTGTTTTTATGAACAAGTCACAATATCGGTAGTTACGGATCCGCAAATGAAATTTTGAGCCGCAAATACGGAAAGTGTCATATATGTACAAGTGTATATAAAACCACAAATGTCCACAAATGCTTTCAGATATACGTTTTGTTAACTTTCGCGAAATTTTATTTCACAGCTACGATAGCTGCGGTCACGGAATGGATTTCATCCTGACTGAATATCAATTTGAATAAAATTGCAAAATTTCAGGATGAAATTAGTTACATGACCACAATTAATTTTTGACCGAAGTGTTTTAAAGCGTAGTTTCACACTCGTATGCAACTTACGTCCGCTATTATATCTGACCGACCAGTCGTCAGCTCATTAGAACTTCAGTCAGATATATTAGATTTTGATATATATAATTTTAACTATTTTCAATACATTAATTTGATTTTTTTACATTTTTTACATTTTTTTTATCATCTGTTCTTAGTTTTTTTTTCATTATTTTATAAACACGCTGTTTTTCAAAACGGCATATGTTTGGAAAAAAAATCAAGGATTTCAAAGCTCTACTTTAATTTTCAAGGACCCCCCCCCCTTCATCCCCCTCTCAAGCCCAATTACTACAAAATTTTATGCCAAAGAGTTTGAAAATTTATCTAGAGAGCTTCTAGAGATATTGCTTTTATATCGGATTTTGTCCGATGCTGGATATTTCACGATACGAACAGAAAATTCCAGCATCAATTGATGTTGAAAACCATTTTCAAGTATAATTACAAGCTTTTCAAAGGGGCATCCAGAATATTTTCCAAATATCAAAGCTACCGGACACTCCGATATAAGTTTAAGCGGTTGTATATCGCGTAAGTCGACGACTCGGCTCAAGCTTTCTTCATATTCTACCGTATTTAAAAACTAGAGATGGGTTGAGTTATTTTTTTGTTTTAACCATTGTTGGGACATGTTTTTTCCATGATTCCTACCTTTGCGAATGCAGCCGCTGTCATCTGAACTCTTCCTTCGTCAGATGCGTATATTTTGAGATCGTGCCGAAATGTGCTGTGAAGTCTTAGCAAACCTAATCCTTGTGTTCCGGCGTATTCACCTTGAGAACACAACGAAAATACTTTTAAAATCAAAGATTATTTTATATAAAATCATTTTCTTCACTTTTTTTTCACTAATTTTTTTCTCAAAATTTTAGTAATAAGTTAGTTTTCTCATCTACTTCTCTAATAGTTGTCAAAATTGAATTTTTTACCTAATCTTGCAAGTTTTTCTTGAAACTAACAGACAATAACTTAAGAAATATTTTCTTAAAACAAGTATTTAGTTTATATTTCATATTTTGAACAAATTATTTAGTTACGCGTCATATGTTTCGGTTTAGAAATTTTTAAGTTTTTTTTACAGTTTTTTATTTGGATATAAACATTAAGATTTTTAAAATTTACTGAAATATAAATTCCTTAGCCTACTTTAAAAAATTTTGAATAATTTTTTAAATATTGCATACGAGGAAATTTTATTTCAGTAAATAATTGAATTATCAAAACTTTACAAAATAATTTTCAGAAATTATCAAAACTGTTATGATTAAACTTGTATAAATTTTTCTAATTTTTCATTTTTAAGTTTCATAAAGTTTATAAAACTAGAATTTCCTCACAAACTTTATTTTAATCATCAATTATTACATTTTTAATTTGATTACATTTTATTATTTTATTAAACTAAAGTTGCAAAAACTTGCTAGTTTTATTAACTTTATGAAACTTAAAAATTAAAAAATATTAAAATTAAAACTTATTTTACAAAAGTTAATTCAATTTTTTTTAAATTCATTTAATCAAATAATAAAGTTAAATAATCAAAATTTTATAAGGTTCATAAAACTTTCTACTTTTATATATTACAGTATAATTTATTTATTTAAAAGATTTTGTTCAAAATGTTGAAGTTAACAATTAGGCTTAAAAACTTTACATAAAATATATATTATTTTTAAAAAAACTTTGTATAAAATTTCAATCAATGTCATATCAATTAATCAACTACTGGACAATAAAAATAATTAATCTAAATTCACATACGTATAACGTTTAGATCATCGAATCCGTTTAACATAGCATGCCATACAACCATGAAAATAAAAAAAATAAAATGCAATAAGAAATTAATAAAATAATATTAAAATAAAAGGCAAATCATGCAGGAAAACATAAAAAAAAAGTAATTTATTTCATAAGAAACAGAAAAAAACAAAACATTTGCTATTATGAAATAAAATAAACTAAAAACTAAAAAAAAATATTATTTAAAAAAAAATAAAAATACTAAAATTTCAACTACAGAAAATAATATGCAACTAAACTTTTTCTACAAAAAACAAGGAAAAAAAGGAGGGAAGGAAAGAAAAGCTTGATTTGTGTCGTGAATTTTTGTAAAATTCAGCCATTTTATATTTTCTCGGGCCACGATGCACCATTCGCATATCAAAAAATATTATTTTAATATAAATTTAATAAACGTGCACAAACAATAGAAGCACAACAGCGTTTCCCCCCTTTTGCGCAGTCTTCGCAGCACACACTTTTTTATTTAGCGGCAACTATGCGTAAAATAATTATCATTGTTGTGGAAATCAAAAAAAATATATTTTATATTGTGTACAAAAATATATTTGATATTGTGTGAAAAAAATAAATTTGTTGTGAAAAAATAACTTTCCTCTAGTAATACAAAAGTGAAGTTTTTACGCAATAAAACTACGGTTTGCACGACTACCGCACTTTTCTTTTTTAAAAATGTAGCGCTGTAGATTTTGTCCCGGACTACGAGTATTTTTTGTTACGTAAAAATATGTAATTTTTTAAAATGTAACTCCCCCACCTTTACTGTACCGGTCCTTAGTATCGCGTAAAATGGTATCGTACTACGCGAGATATTCTAGGACTCTAAATAACCGTATTATACTCGGGTAAATCTAGTTTCATACCGAAAGGGTCTCTTGAGCACTTCGGCACACAACCCGCGAGCCTCAAATTCTAATTATTTAAAAATTACGGTACTTATATACGGTTGAACTTGTACGGTACTTCTATAGGGCACAGCGGTCCAACTTTTAAATCCAGAAGGGCCGCAAGAGTACTTTGGGCACACAACCCGCGAGCCTCAAATTCTAATTATATTAAAGATTACGGTACTTATATACGGTTGAACTTGCACGGTACTTCTATAGGGCACAGCGGTCCAACTTTTAAATCCAGAAGGGCCGCAAGAGTACTTTGGGCACAGAACTCGCCGGTCTCAAATTCTAATTATATTAAAAATTACGGTACTTGTATACAGTTTGACTTGTACGGTACTGCTATAGTTCATGGTAGTCCAACTTTTCAATCCAGAAGGGCCTCAAGAGTATTTCGGCAAAGAACTCGCGGGCCACACATTCTAACTATTTAACGATTACAGTACTTGAACTTGTGCGGTACTTTTATAGGGCATAATGCTCCAACTTTCCAATCCAGAAGGGCCGCAAAAATATTTCGGCAAAGAACTCTCCGGCCACACATTATAATTATTTTAAGATTACGGTACTTAAATGGGCCCTGGATGGTCAAACTTTTCAAGCCAAAAAGGCTAAAAAAACCCGCGGGCAGCCGATTCCAATATTTAAAGAAGTACGTATAAACAGTTTAACTTTTACGGTACTTCTATAGGGCATAGTGGTCCAAGTTTTCATATCAAAAGGGCCTTACGGGCACTTCGGCATAGAACCCGCAAGTCACATATTCCAATTGTATTTAAAGATTAAGATACCAGTTGTTGACAGCGGTATTTTTCCAAGACGCAAACGCGTACGTGTACATCGAGAGTAAAATCTGATGTAAATACAGTTAAAAGCTCCTTATTTGCGGGCGGCAGAAAAATACGTGACCACTTTCCGTATTCGCAGATCCGAAACTACCGATATTGTAATTTTTGATCAAAATTTTGTTAAATAATAGTTTCAAGATATTTTTGTCTGGAACATTGGCTCGGGCCACCAAAAAAAAAAAACCTTTCGGGGGCCTCGTGTTGGACCGGTCCGTACAATTTGAAGACAATCCCTTGCGCTACGAGTTATCCGCGAATGGTGCAATGCCACTGACAGTTAATGGTGTTACGAAAAGTTATTGTTAGTGGCGTAAGAGAATGGAAGTGGTACAAAAAGTTAAGAAAAAAAAATCCCAATAATATCAATAATAATAATAATAATTTAAGAAAACTAAAAAGAGCACTGCCATGCAAGTTACTTGCACCGACGGTCATCGAGAGGTCGAGGAAAAAATATAAGAAGTAATCGAGGTTCGGATTAAAAGGAACGACCGCGGTGAGAATCAAGACTCACGCGTGAGATTAAATAAGAGGACAATATCGAGAAAAACTAAAGCTAGTTTGTGAGAGGAGGATATAAAAAATATATATAAAAAATAAAAATAAATCGACCGATAAAAAATAACTGGTTGCATTCACGTCGAAGTCATTCCACACGAACACTGATTAAGGCAGCGGTGAAATAATGAAGGCAAAGAAGCGGTTGCAAGCGAATTACGTGTGTGCTGTGAGACGTAAGGAGGGTCACGCCTACCTTGTCCCCCTGGGTACATACATCGGAACACTCTACCCAACTCCTCTGCCTGAATGCGGCCGGCCGGGGTTAGCTCGCCGCCCCACTTCAAGATCAGTACCAGCGAGGGCTCTCTGGGAGTATCTGAAAGAAAATAGAAAATATGATAGCGATACGCTAAACTTGAACATTATCTTTGTCGGGTCTTGAAACTACTTCTTCGAGACGCGGAGGTTGGGAAACCACTTCTTCGAGACGCTTCAAGATGTGTCTCGAAGAGTCATTTTCCAACTTTCGCATGTTGTCGTGTCTTTGAAACACTTCGGGCCCTTCGAAAATGTCGCGAAGAAGTGGTTTCTGAATTTCCACATCTTTGTCATGGCTCTCAACCGCATCTTCGAGAAGCGGACCTTTAGTCCTTCTGAATCTTCCATCAATGTCTTGAAGAACTGGTTTCTGAATTTCCACATC
>JAQGAE010005241.1:0-11513 GCA_034696685.1 Julus scandinavius
TCCCCTTTTGACTTACACCCCACTAACTTTTCCAGCATTGTATTCACTCCACATGTCTTGACGTTCGGGCGCGTTTTCCGCTCTGTACTCCATGAGTGTTGTCATATAAATAAAATAAAATAAATAAATAAACTGCGAGCAATAAAAAGTCACCAGTGCAAATCGACTGCTTTCTACAATAAATTACCAAACAATCCAAAAACAAATCCGAAATACTTATACCAATTGGCAGGTGGACTGATTCCCACAATGCATGTGTGCTTACAATTTAATAAGCCACAGAATGAAGCGAGTCAATTTTTTAGTTACCTCTATTAAAAAATCACCAGTGCACGAGTTTAAATTGCAAATAACACTTTCCATTTTGGTGATTAAGGTTAGGCGCACATTAGCGATTTTTTTTCACTTTTTAATCACCCAAAACCTGTTTGTAGTTATGACAAACAGGTTTTTGGTGATAAAACCGCCTGAAGAATGGAACAAGTTTCAATTTTTTAGTTGCTGTGATTAAAAAGTCGGCAGTGCGCGAAGTTACTTGAAAGTGTGTTTCAACTTTGTGAGTAAATAGTTGCTTGAATAAAATTGCCAGTGCGCATGTAGTCATAGGTGGCAGTCTGAAAATTCTGGCGATTTTTTTATCGCACGCAGCTTCAATGAATATTATGCTGTACTACAAGTTTACAGCAACTATTTAATCACCAGTGCTAACCTAACAAAGATGACAAGCGATTTTTGAGTGATCAAATAGTTTAATCAACCAAGAAATAAATCACCATTGCACGCCTAGCCTAACTTTACTGTTTTTCAGCTAACACGAACACTTTCCAGATGAATTTACCATGTAAGTGTCTTGCTGTATTCTTGAATTAAAATCGATCTAAGGCTGACGCCCAAATGCCAAGAGTTCTTACAACATCAATGTTCAACTGTAGGCCAAACTAATCCCAGTGTTACAGAAGCTCGTAACCTACAACCATTACTGACGACACCCGTTGTGTGATACTATGCAAGCATGCCGCTGGTGCTAAGATCCTAATGCAGGGCTCACAAAATCAATTGATTTTACTCTAAGGAAAATACAGTACGTGTTGCAGGAAAATCATTAATTCCATGTACAAGGGGGGTTATGCCACCATACACTGATGTGCACCGTGGGGGTAATAAATGCCTCAATTGTGACTGGCTATACTTGCTAACAAATGTCGATTGCCGGATTTCTTGGACTTGCTAATCAGTTATAAGGTTATTGGTTTATCTTACAGCGAGAAACTATTGATTAAACTGCATCTGGTGACGTTTAATCGACTACATTTTACTTGCATTTATTGAGGGTGGTTTCCAATGCCTAAAATTTAGCAAAACAATGTTGTTAACTGGTATTAATTCCGAACTATCCACGGTTTAGCTACCTTAACGTTTTAGGTTAAAAGCTTAGAAAGGTATGAATATATTTCCAAATTGTACATACAAGGACATGGCTTATTTGATAGAAGTAAGGCTTTTAAAGTGATACAAGTATGAGGTTGGTTGGCTAGGGTTTAAGGGCCCAAAAGCAGCTAAGGCTAAAAAGGGCCCAGCAAGTAGTGGGTTAATCCTGCAGGTGGTCATCAGGATTAACTTCCTATTGCATTCTAAAAATAAGTGACATGAATTTCGAGCAACGGTGTGCTATCAGGTTTTGCTTCAGACTTGGGTACAGTGCAAAGGAAATTTTTGCAAAACTTCAACAGGCCTATGTAGACGGTGTTTTATTAAGGGCCCAGGTTTTTCGGTGTATTAATGCAAATTCTGGAAGGAAGAGAGTCGATTGAAGATCAACCACGTAGCGGAAGGCCTTCATCTTCAAGAACCGATGAAAATGTCAACAGAATCCAGGATCTTGTGCGTTCAGATCAACGGTTAGAATGATCGAGGAAGAGTTGAATTTGACTCGCACCACAGTTCAGATTTTGACCAATGAATTCGGTAATTTTTGGGGATGAGAAAAATCACGACAATTCACCTGGTCAAACATAAATTTCAGTAAGAGTTTCTAGGCCAGAAAAAAACATTCCTGTGGCTCCTTAGCCTCCATATTCGCCTGACTTGAGTCCTTGTGACTTTTTACACTTCCCGAGATTGAAAAATAACCTCAATGGACGTCATTTTGGGACTCTTGGAAACATTCAAATGGCTGTAACCGACCAGCTGCAGAATCCGTGTTCCAGCATGAACCATCTCCAGCACTGCGTGGTTTCCCAAGGAAGTTATTTTGAGGGAGACAATATTGAATTGTATAATTCTATTCGAACAAAACACTATTACTTAATTTATACACCTTGCAAATACGTCTATACAATGTATATACATTGCATGCCATGTCCAACAACCTTTCCACTTGGGTTAGGATTCCACTAATAATGTAAATGAACAAAACAGGGTTTGATGACAGCACACATGCAAAAAATAAAAGGCATTTAAGTCCGATTGCCTAAAGTAGTAACAGTCATTCACTGAAGTCGTATTTCGCAAGGAATAATTCAGAATAGGGTTCTTGAGGGGCTAACGTGTTTTTCGATACAATCAACTGTAAAATGTTTTAAAGAGGGATCATTTTGTAACCACGAAAAACATTTGTATTGGAAATTGAAACGTTCCAGAAAAAACGATATCCATGGTGACCAATTTATCCGAAAACTTCGATTAAACAGAACTGGCAAGTTTTGTCAAGTCTGTAATGTCCACATAAAAAACCTTTCAGGAAATTGAAAAATGGAATCCGATACCTTCCGAATTGCAATTCTCAGAAGACATGCGATTCTTAGAGATCGTTTCAAAAAATGTCAAACAAACTCAACCATTTATTAATCACAATTTTAGATTTTATCGACAAGGCGAGAATGGGTGGTTTTCATGTATGTAAAGATTTAAGTATTAAACCCCTTATGAAAGTAAAACAACATTATTGGCAAAAAGATGCGTACATATCTCGTACAAGTGCAAGCTGATTCGAACAACGTGGCACATGTTAATGTGTCTTTACTAATAAATAGTATACAGGAGAAAAAGATTTGGAATTATAAATTGTTATGAAAAAATTATAATTTGTGCAAATCTGATTTGAAAATTTACTAAATTATTCATGCTCCTAGAGGTAGGCAATCACCGATAGCACCTGTGCAAAAGTTGATTGCAATATTCGGGTGCATTTAATAATTTGGAAAGTAAACTTTTAAACTCAATGACTAAGGTATTTGTTCCAATATTAACTAAATTTGCGAGTTCTGAAGAATTTTGAATTATTTTTGGTATAGAACTATACATCAACCCTTATAACTTCCTTCAATGGATTTTTGCCGAGAAAAAGATGATACGATGAAGGAAAGTGACCTAAGACATGCCAACCATTTCTTGGAGTTTCGTTTAAGGGTCTTTTGACCCCATAGATAGGGATTTACAGAAAAGGATATATAAATTGAATTTTTTATAAGTAAGCTATTGCTGAACATTGCATCTAGTTCATTGTTCAAAAAGTAGCTGTCACTTATATTCGATAAAAATGTCTACGGTATATTTCAAACTTACAAAACAGAGTTGAAAATATTGAATTATTGTATAAAACTATCACCAGACAACGTCTGATGTTGTAAATAAAATAGGGCAGCATTGTCTTAAGGATGAGCTGTCAGCTTATTTCTGGATCTCCTAACTTTTCATTTAAAAATTTAGAAAACCAATAAAACGATATGTGAAAAATAGCCAAAAGCTACTGCCAGTAATGTCAAAATGCTTTATTCAACCGACATAGTCCAATCTACTAGTACAAGCAGCGTTACTTTCATGTTTTTTTAGAAAAAAGTTTGAACATGGAGAAATTGTCCTCTCGTCTTAAGTAGGGGAATACCGATAACTACTCCTTCAAACACACTGCACTTTTCTAAAACATCAAACCCATTCAAATCGTATTTTTCTCCGTTCTACACCACTAATTTACCTCGCAGATCTGCTGTTGACATGAGGGAACAAAGGAAATTCAAGTCAATAACTCCCTAGTTCTACTTATCCCATTTCTAAGAAAACGCGATATATACATGCTCACTTTTCTCAACCTATTTCTTGAGCTTAGAAAAAGCATTTTATAGTTCAGATAAGACGTTTTTCGTTCGTTATGAGTGCATTAATGCAGTGCTCTGTTGTTTAGAATGACGAGTCTCTAGGCGAACAAAGAATAAATAAACAATTCATACAGGTCATACAGGGAGTAGAAAAGATAAGAACCTCAAAAATAATAGAGATTTTAACTTTATTAAAAGTATTCTATTCAGTTCCAAGATTCAATCCAATTCAACTCAGTACTCTATAGTCAGCCGACTAACGCTGATTAGGCGTTATCTTGTGTTTAATTACTTGGTGCAACAGCCATTAACGACTGGTTAATAAAAGTTTAGTTATTAGTTATTATACTTCCTGTCCCAATTTAGGGAGTGGAGATTTCTGTCACACTTGCAGAATGTTGATAACTGCCCTTAACAAATCTGGCTGCCCTACGCTGGACCATCTCTATATCCTGAACATGTACCATCCTGTGAGGGTTCCAAACAGGAGCACAATATTCTAACATAGGGCAAACCAGAGTTGCGTAGCCAGTTTCCTTTACATGTTCCGCACATTCTCGAAATACGCGTTGATTGAATCTAAGGCGTTGGTTCGCTTAGGAGGTTCATGCACAATTAATAAATTAAAAATAATGCATATACAGTGACTAAAATGCCATATAAATATTTCATTGTACCTATGACATTCCAACTGTCTAATAACTGTCAAACACCTATGCAATATCCTTTTGTAGTCTGCCTTTGTTGAACATATGTTAGCAGGAATTAATTATTGCTTTTAAAATTGTTTCAGAGGTTCGATTCCATTAGTTGATGCATTAAACAAATTAATTGCTGAAGTACTAAACAATAATCAAGAAAGCTGCTCAGAACAAAATAGATACGAACTTTAGCTAGATGTTCTCGCATCAGTCAAAGACTTACACATTACTGTTTCAAAAGATAAAAATCGAACACATTAGACATGTGTTAAACATTGTGGCTTGTAATAACTTAACTATTGTATCCATTACGCCTATAGAGCAATATTTTAGCATTAATGGCTTTTATGTAGAAGATCTAACCGACTACATAATGTTATTGTTTGTCAGTTAATATTCAGGCAAAAGTTGGTCTTCCTACTTTGGATACAGCAACTATGCAGTTTTTCGAGAATGGAGATTCTTATTGGGAAGGTAATGATTCAATCATCTTGTTTGCTTCCATGTTGCTTCCATGTCATCCATGTTATAAATGTGCACATTATCCCAACTTAAACATTAAGATGCAGCATACCTAATTTCACAGAGAAAATGTACTACCAACAGTGAAACATGGCTGGGGGAGGAGTCCTAGTTTGGGGGTGCATGGCTAGGAATGGTCTAGGAAATCTGTGCTTCATTGAAGGGATCAAGAATACAAATGCAGATATCGACATTTTGCAAGGCAATTTGCTGCAAAGTGCAGTTAAACTTGGCTTACAGACATCATTTATGTTCCAGCAAGACAATTGCCCTAAACACACAGCCCACAAAACAAGGGAATAGTAGCTAAATAATACACCCAAGCTGCTAAAACTACCTAAAACTAAAGCTGCTAAAACTAGGGTTGCAAACAAAATATTAAGTGTTCACTTTTATGGAATTAGGGACCTTTTTTAAGTTGAATGTCAATGATAGCCAATACTTTTTTGACATACATTTTTTAGTTTTTTGCTGTAATTTTAATCCAGTTCAGAGTAAAAGAACAAAATTGGCATGTTTACTTTAAAAATTTTAGCCGACATTTAATTGGTTTACTTCAAAGATGTCCATATTAAATTATTTTAAAATTTATTTAAAAAAATATTACTTGCCAATACTTTTTCTTACCCACTGTACTTGAGACCCTTGTACTTAAGTAGGTATTTGATAATCATGCCAATGGTGAAATTTGGTAATATGCAAATTTGTCCTTGCGGATTAAATGAATACCATTTTGCTTTGAATCTTTGGTAAGGCTTAATGACGCAATATGTAATGGCAAAATGCCCAGTGTGGATAAATAACATGGGAAACCCCATAGAAAGGGAGGGCTGAGAAATGTGTGTGCCAGGGCATAAGCCACCCAGCTAGTATTGTGCTAATATTAAACCAGTTACAAACATTTGTAGAATTATGTCTCAACCAAGCTGTGAGATTGTAAATAAAATATGCATGACAAACAAATATTCAGTGTCCATTGATTTGGAATGTGAGATATATATATCCGGGTGGAAAAGTTGACAATCAAAGGATTGTTACATACTGCTTGGGTCTTACATAAAATGGTTCAAAATTTGATCAAAGAAATAAAAAATGACAACATCTGCCATAGAATTTCATCAAACATTTTCATCATTCTACATATACAGTGGTGGCCATATGTTTAGGACCATAAATTGATATGCAAACATTATGGATATTGTGAAACAAATTGAAGTTTTAAAACATGTTTTGATGTGAACAAATGTGATGCAAAAATGACCTTGTGTATGCAAAGTGCACATTCCAAATGCCTTGGTCATAAGTCTGGAGCACCCCCTAAAACTAGTCCTTTGTTGCATGTCATCTACAAAAATTTGATTTTAATTGTCTTAGCTGGTTGCCCCTCAGCACAATGTACTGGAAAATATCACGTGATGAAAGATTTCCATAATAATTATGGAGATTGCAAATAAACTGAAACTTTGCTCTGGAACAAAGGTTAGGGTTTGGCGGGAGTAACAATGACTCTGGGAATTCACCTAAAATAAGAACTGGGTAGGCGTCCCCGCACATCACATGATGATCCTACTTCATGATAAGTTGGTGATTTTGGGGGAACAGTGTACACTGCGTGTGGAAGCTTGCAGTGCCATTGCTGAAGCCACAGTCTGTTTATATGTTCCATGGGGATGGTGCCATGTGGGCATTATCCTCCAGTGGCGCATGATATACATGCATCCAGCCTCCTCGAGGTACTGCCGGATTGGCTTAGGTTTGCACTCACCACCTTTGCTGAACTAAATATGGAACTATGCAGTGCTGCACACAGACCAGTTCATACAGCACTGACGGAGCGGAGGCACCCACTAGTGGGGTTCATGGCCTCGTCCTACCTTATGCGCTCCTTAAACCGCTTTTGAGAAAAACCCTGTAATTGAGAATTAAACACAGATGTTTCGCTAGGAGCGGAACTGGATAGCGGTGGGCAAGCTGGTGATGGTGTTCCTCCAATGATATATTAATGCTAGTGGGGTAAAGGCGGTATTATGAGGGCTCCTGAAATAGTGAAGTGTGTCAAACTGCTGATATCGTGATGGTAAGCACTATATGGTAGGAACAGGGTGGCAGCCTGTTCTGTTCCTATCCAGAGCAAGGCAGTGCCCGGTGTTGTTATGATGAGGTTGCACCGTGGTGATTGTGGACGTCTAGTTTGAGGCTGTAAGGAGCTCGGTGCGGTAGCTGCCATTCACTCAGGGAAGCATCTCGAATGGTTAGCTTTGCATGATGACATCGGGGTCGAAAGCCATGGTGCCGGTGAGGAGATGACCACTCATTACTTCCACACCGGATTTAAAGAAAGTTTTAAATCAAGTCAGTAAGCGAAATTTGTTTCGTCTGGCCCGAGCTCCATATTGGCTTGCAGTGGTGCTCTTGGCTTGGGCAGACAAGGGAACAACTCTTTACGATCCTTAACGTTCCTATCCGAGGAAACAATAAACTGAGATTGCCGCAAGGCTACCAAGAGGCCTGAGAGGATGTAAAGTGCATGCCAAAGTTTCATTCGTTAAATTGTGTCCAATTTGGTAAAAACAGATTTGATGAGGATTACGAGTAACCTTTTTCATCTTATTTCAATAGCTTTTCGGTACTCATGGAACCATTTATGTGAGACCATCTCGGAGAAGGGTACTGTCCTGAATGTATTGTCAATACTGTAAAGCATGGAGATGGTAGCATGATGATATGGGGATGTATGGCTACAACGGCGCCGCAACAACAGCGCGCAAGACAATAGCGCGTCGAAAAAAGTGCCCCGACAACAGCGCCCAAACATCTCTACGTAGTGGTAATTTTATTGCACACAATTTCATTAAAATAATTTCACAACAGGAAATACCAGAAGTTTTAAGATGATCCATTTTATATTATTTTACTTAAACGCCAACTTATAAGAACAGTAAATTAAAAATCTTTGTAAAAAATAACCAAGTTCAGGTCGAAAGGTGTACCGGAGTGGTCGCCTGATTGATTTTGTGCGCACAGGCGCGAACCTTTCTGTTTATGTTGTCGGGGTTGGCAAGCCGCTGCTGCTTACAGGCCTTTGTTAAACTGTTTTTATAAGTTTCTTTTTTTGGTTTTTGAAATAAAAGCCTTTTCCCCAAGTAGTGTTGAATGGATCCTTCACGCCTTTGGCCAAACATGCCTTGACCATAACATGGTGCAGGTGCAGGGTATGAGCAGGTGAAGTACCTGGGTCACGTGGTCAGTGCAGAGGGAGTGGCCATGGATCCTTACAAGATTGTGGCAGTACAGAACTTCCCCAGGCCGGGAATCGAAAGGGGTGTAAGAATTTATTGGGTCTTCGTGGATATTATAGGAGATTCATTAAGGATTTTGCGAGTATAGCTAGACCACTGATTAATTTGATGCAGGAGTCAGTTCCTTTTGGTTGGACGGAGCGGTGTGAATTGGCATTTGAGTCTTTGAAGGAGGCTTTGTGTTACTTCCCCAATTTTGGCTATGTTTGACCCGTCGGTGCACTTGAGTTTGCACACCAATGCTTCACTATTGGGAGTTAAGCCCAATCAACTGGTGTTGGTGTATGCAAGCCGTTCCTTGCTGCCAGCAGAAATGCGGTATACAGTTAGAAGCACTGGCAATAGTGTGGGCCACAGAGAAATTTTGGCATTATTTATTTCTAAACAAGGTTAACAATGGCGACAGACCATCATGCTTTATGTTATTTGAGGTCGCTAAAGAATCCTTCTAATCGCCTAGGTAGATGGGCTGCAAAGATGGAATTTACTTACGAAGTTGTTTACAAAAAGGAAGGGCTCCATGTTGATGTGGATTGTTTGAGCAGATACCTTTGATTGAGCAACAGTGGGCCCAGGGGTGGAAGATGATGCGTTCATATATTTGGTACAGGGCCAAAGGGATATGGCAAAAGAGCAGATGCAGAACCCGCAAATGGCAATATTAAGAGATAAGGCAGTGAGGAGAGTTGTGGCCCCAAAAGGTTATTTGATGTTGGGTCAGACATTATATTTTTAAAACCCTTCAGATCCCCCTCGATTGTTGTTGGAGGTCCCCGAACATCTTAGGCAAGGAGTGATAAAAGAGTGCCATGATCATCAGTTGGCAGGACATTTTGGGATATCGAAAACATTGTCCCTGGTTTCACAGGCATACTATTGGCCCCAATTGAAGGCACCGGTTGCCAGGTTCGTTGCATTGTGTACGCAATGCCAGTTGAATAATATGAATAAATATACACTTTTAAAATTGCAAAGACATGTTCTTCAGCTATTTTGTCATTTTTCGAGAGAATTTGACATTTGTATAGGACAATGGCTGTATCACACAAAGATTACAGTACAGTGTATGCCTATATTAAACCTGTGCCATTTTTTTTAAAAACTCAATTGCAGTTCCTCAGAAGCTTCGTGCCCAATGTAAGGATTTTATTATGGATCTGCTAAATCCCTGACTGAATCCACAAACCGTTGATACACATTGGTTTTTGGAATTGCATGCAAAGTTTAAAATTTAATGGCATGGCCATTACAATCACACAATATCTCGTCTATTTATCAAATCTACAAGAGCAAAAAATGTAGCATACGAAAAGCAAATTCTGCTCCCACATCTCTTCCTTTCCACTATCAAAAGGTAATGCTTGAATTGATCAATAAAATTGAAGTTAAAGTAAAATTTTTGTAGAGGGAATGGATTTCGTGCTAGAAAGTTAGGCCAAAAACTCTGAAAAGATTTATGGCATAATGTGAAGTTGTGCGATTTGAATTTTAAGAAATTTTATAAATCTTTTCCCAAAATAGAGCACAACTTCCAACAATTGACATTATTTTATTAAAATAACATCGTGAACAATATGGTCATTTCGCCTACAATTATTACTTAAGTAATTTGGAAGAGCTTTTCTCATATTTGTGGGTTTAGAAATGATTTTACCGTACAAGTTTTTCTATGTATATCATATAATGCATAAGCAGAACATTCATACAATCAAATCATGGTCGTGGACAATTTTTTTTAACAAACTCAGTGGTTGGATCATACATGATTTCCTATTTAACTACAAACAAAATTTGTACATGTACAGCAGTTAAAAAATAAATAGGGTGGCACGCCGTGCTCCTTCCTATCTTCACACAAAACAAATGAAAATACACATATCTACACATACACAACTAATAATAATAATTTCCAGGTGGGCCGAGTCCCACAGTGCTCATTTCTCTTTCTGTTAAATAGGGTAGCATTGACTTTTGTTTCACCCTGTAATTAATTAATACACACTCCACTAAACTATATACACAAATTAATACCCACAAAAGAAAAAATAACTATTACATCTAATGATGACAAATGTATGTACAATTCGTAAATATCTTTTTTATTATTGTGCTTATTCACATAAATGGTCATAACATATTCCGCTATATTATTTATCAAAATGGTGTTGGCCTATTATCAGCTCTTACCATACTTTAAATATTGTTACTTTGATCAACTCATAAATGTAGCAAAGTTGTCGAGAAAAAAATGGTTTTTTAAACTTACTTTGGACAATAGAATTATCGACTATGGTGAAGACCAAAATGACAACATGGCAAAATAACAAACCTTTTTTTATTTTGTACATTACTTTTTATAAATTCTAAATATCTAAAAAGCTTTTAGCAAATCTCATATTTCGAAGATTAGATGCCAATTTCCTACAATGTGCTCTTGAAAATAGAGGTAAGCTTGACAAAGATTAACTACACAAAAGGGAATCCCGCACATGTCTTTGTGTATTTAATGTCATTTCAATCAAGGTAGATACCCAATTGGAGATCTGATGCTAGAGATTCATATGCCACCAGGAGTGGTGAACCAGAATGAGGTTAATGTAGTTGAAAAATAAAAATCCATGGTCAGCATAATCAACAAACCATTCTTGTGCTTAAGGTTTTTCAGATTGTATATGTCTAGTATAAGACAAACTCCCTCCATAAATCCGTAATTACCTCAAAGGAACAAAACAGGAAATTGGCTGTAAGCGTAAAAAGTATCCGGACTGTAGTATTTGTCCCGAGTACAGATGCAGACGACCCATCCATGTTGCGTGTGTAATAAGATAACCTTTATTCCTAGGCCCCGCCTCTTAGGTACCTTCCACTGGTAGGTGGCGTCCCCTAGCGGCCGATGC
>JAQGAE010005242.1:0-11513 GCA_034696685.1 Julus scandinavius
CCATTGCTGATTTATCAAGCTATTTTAAACAATTTTTATTTTTATTTAATCTCTTTTTGTTTGGCTGTAATTATGTTAAAATTGTCTTTATGAACGATCCTTTAATGTATCTATTCTGTTTAAAAAACATTTTTTCTTATATTCAATTTCATGGAGGTTCTCATGAGTACAGTATGAGATGCATGATGCATATGAAGAACTAATTTTCATAGGTGGGGAAATTACATGACCTTACCATCATCTTCAATTTAGGAAAATATAAATGCCGACTGAACTTTGCCCTTACCTGGTTGTTTACTCTATCTTCAACGCCCCAAATTCAATATCCAACTTTGATGATGGTTGTTTACGACCCGTCCAATCCACAACAAAGCACTTGTAAAGATCAAGAGGTAAGGGGCATTGGTTTGAGGTCTCATCCAGGCAAAAGAATCGCTATATTAAATAATTTCGCAGGTCAAAACACTGGATTATCGCAGTTATTCAAATCAGAAAAAAAAATGAATTAACTTAACCTGCGCAGCAGCAATTTAAAAAAATATTCTGCATGTTTTGCACACCAACCCCAAATATTTTCATACATAGATACAGTATGTACTGTACATGTATGATTCTAGAAATTATTCCTCCGAGAATTCAAACGTACAGTACCAATCTTTAATACTACTGTATTAAAGATTTTTAGATACAAATACAGGGCAATTACAGAAATCATTATATATTGTTTGAAATTTACATGTACTTGATAAAATGAGTGGGCAACAAACAATATAAATATAATCTACAGTATATAGGATGACGTTGTATATGTATAGGTAGATCTGATTAACATAGGGCCAACTATCATACCAGTTAAAACTACAATCAGTTCCTATATTATTTATGGAGACCATTCAAGTATTAATTTATTTTAAAATTAAAACGATAAAAGAATATCACACAAACAGTGCATGCCAAATTGTAAAGTAAAAACGTTATGCAGATTAACGAGTTGAAAGTGTAAAGTAGTGATAAGATGTTTTTTATGCAAAGAACCTGCATGTTGTGCATCGGAATAAACCATGAAGTGCATAAATGCAAAAAAAAGTGAGATAATATGCAGAAAAATTCAACATACCATGCAACCATCACGCCCAGTTTATTATTTTTATATGAACCCTAGATAACATATTATTACTGCCAATTTCTCGCAGCTTTCCGTATTTTACATACTTTATAAAGGCCATTGAAAATATTAACTTTAAAATATTGCAGAAGTAACTAATCAGAACAGATAAATTACAGAAGCACAGTAATTTCTGTCGTCTAGAAAGGAGTCATTCATTAATTTCTTAGACAAGGAATTAAGCGAAATTGTAGCAATTTCTCTAGATACCATACATAAATCCTTAGAAAAAAAAAATTAAAATGCAGCATCTTGGCATAAAATAAAGATTGCTATAGAATTCCTCATCTTCCCTTTAGAACCACAAATTGTCAGGCAAATGATTCAGAAAGTCTTGGAAATGTATTTTCTACAATTAATTTGTACAAAGTTTGAGTACATGGGCATTGCTAGTGCAAAAGTTACATAATTATATAAAGTCATTTCCTCACATTATTCTCAAGATGTTAAACAAATCATGAGAAGAAACTATCTGAATTACATGTAGCTAGAAATGTGTTTTTTCAGGACATTTCATAATATACTGAAACCATGATGTATATTTTTAGAATACCTGCCATAAATGCATTTTTGTTGTTGTTAAAATACATAAATATTTTGCTTTTTGAATGCGTTTATTAGGTGTTTATTTTTGCTATATCTAAAATTGCATACAGTGCATTTTAAAAAGGCAATATGCATTTAAAATTCTTAAAATTTATAATGTATTTAGCAACATGTATAGCATTCGATTCATTCTATATACCACAAACACAATTTTTATAACTTACTGTATTATGAAAAATGCGGTTTTTAATAAATGAATAACATTTTACAGTAAGCAAATGTTAACCCAAAATACTAATTTAGATGATTAATAATATTAGGGAAATTTAATTTGAAATCAGTTTCTTTTTCATATGGAAAGTTGACTTTAATTAGGTATTATTATTTTGAAAATTTCCTATAACGGTTTTATTTAATTACCGACCACCACAATTACCAAATTCCCTGAAATATTTAAAATGGTCGATCATTTGCAATGGCAGATGGTTTTCATGGAGTCTTTGTTTCGTTGTATGCCATGAACAAGGATTTACTTCCTGATGATGGCAGCGCAAACCAATAAGATTTTTATCCGACTCCATCGACTTCATTTGCATAAAGATGATTTACGATTATATTTTCTTATCATATTTATGCTGAATTTCGACCGCCATCAGCCCAGGGCGCTTCAGCCACCCGCCTTGAGTTGACATGCGGTGGCGTTGGCCACCTCTTATTTAGTTATTCATTGTCTATATGTGTGAAAGAAGCCTCGTTTCCATTGTTTCATCTTCGCACTTTGCAATTCATTAATTATTCATGTGAAAACAGGCTTAATTAACGAGAAGTGATCAAAACCCTGGTCCTTTTGTCTGCAGTTTTGGACATCGGCCAACGTGTGTGGCATGGGCGGACATATTGAAAAACTTATCGGTTTTTTTTCATTTTAGTTTTTGAAATGTTTTTTTTTTGTGGTGTTTGTGTGGGCTAACTTATTTGGGATGTGTCCTAGTGCAATTTCGGTGTAAATGGCCTCTGGAAATGGCCACCACATTTAGCTTCTTCTTCTATTGACTGAACTGCTGACTGGCATTTCACGATTGGCAACAAAAGCATTGATTGACCTCACTGTCAATCCATAACCATTGTTGTTTTATTTACGATGGCTGTTTCGGGCTATTCAAATAACTTGGACCCCCTTATAGATTTTTGATCATGACCAATGGAGATAAACTGGGTAAATCTTAAGGTGGGTATCCACCAAAAGAAACTTACCACACAACAAACATACACTTACAAACATTGATGTGTCCAGAAGTGTTTGCGAACAATGTGGGGAAAACCGATGTTTTCCCCCCACATTTTGATGTTTTTTGATGTGTCGTAGCGATCGCTCGAGAGGCGGTCCGGATCAAAGGAATTTGCAACACATGTTTGGAAAAACATGCTGAAAACATTGTTTTAGTGTTTTTTGTGTATGTTTGATGTTTATGTTTATATTTCTTCTGGTGGATACGTAGCTTTATAATATACGTGCATGTATATTTTCAAGAAAGCAACATTAAGGTTAAAACTCAAAATATGTTAAGTGGCACTTTGAGTGGGAAATTTGGAAACCTGCATTAAATAATAAACAATCTTTTCCAAAATCAAGTTTGAATTTATGGATTGATACTGAAATTACACAAAACTCATTTAAAAATGCGAAAATTTGAAATGGAATAATATTTTTTTAAGAGTTTATAAATACAGTTATGTATCAAAATGTTATCTAGATGCTTGAAAATACATTGATAAGATAATTATCATATCAATTTAAATTGCATTACGCTACAAATACCATCGACATAATAGGACCGTTTCATGCTAACATGTACGGTATAACATGTATTGATGTATATTATTTCATGTTCCCCAACATGTTCCTATAATCCGGAATGTACTTTTATCTCATTTTCAAACAGTAAAATTGTGGATAAAAATGCTGACCAATGTTTTAAAAACTACGGAGACCATTTTGAATCACAACAAAAAGAAGTATGTGTCAAATCATCCTCAAAGTCTTAAGAAAGTTCTTAACAAGTCTTCTATAATAAGTGCAATAATTTTGTCGACGAGTGAACATTTCGAGACTTGAATAGTATTATCTTTCATCTAACTTTTAAGCCACTCGGACCCACAGCTGTTTAGGTCTATTCAGACCAACAAATTCGTGTTTTTTAAACTTGGGTTTACGAACAAATGCTAATCAGAACGGATGTTTGGATTTGACATGAATTAGTGCAACATGCCTCCTGCCTGCGTCCCACGTTTCTGGAATATGCATATATTCAAATGGTCCAAAATTTGTCCTACAAACACTTGAAAATATAACTTTTGATTAAGGCTATAACCATAGGTATTCCCAATAAAAATCGTAAATCAAGATAAATAGCAAGGGGTTAAACTTGTAGGCCTCACAATCTCCTAATATGACAGTAACCTTATGCTTCTATATATTAAAGGACCACCACGTAATAGGACCACGTTGTATTCTAGAAGTGGCTACTAATTATTCCTACATCCTATTTGTAAAACCAATGCAAATGTGAACACAAATCTATATTGAAGTCAACTGAAACGTGACAGATTCTCAAGTTAACTTTCAGCCAAACAAACATTGATATATTCGGTAATTAATCCTTTTTTTACAATATATTTTACCTAAAAAGTAATATTTAAAAAATACATTACTAAAGTGAAACCTATTAATTAAAAAGTTTCTTACAAAAAACTAATTATAAGGATGTAATAGGCAGGAAGCATTTCACATTACCTTCTGAACATACATATAGATGGGGCTAAATACATTTTTTTATTTGAAATTTCAGGAGTTTGTTATTGACATGATGTGCCTATAACGAGGAATGAACTAACCAAAAGCTAATCTAAAGTATACTTAAAACCGTGCAGCTAATTAAGGTCAAAACATGATGTGCATCAGAGGAGCTATCTCATGTCTGTATCACAAAGTGATTAACATCACGAAATTCAATTAAAACAAGCTGCAGGATAATTAACGCTGGTTATACACAGGGTTCTGCATGATACACAAAACTTAGCTCGCAATTAATTTAAGGACACCTCTAGGATTATTCTCAGAATAATTGGCAGGGGGAAAAACTGCTGAAAAAAAAGCCAAAAAAAAAATAACCGAAAAATTTAATGCAAATTGGAGTTAATACGCCGATTTACTTAATTGAATCACGAGTTCTGAAACCTAGACCACAGCCTAAATTTCAAAGAAATGTTCACCCATCTATAGGAGAGTGGCAATGCACCATGCAATTAACGACTATTTCCGGAATAAAGCTTAACAGTGAAATTTATATATTCCGAATTATTAATTTAATTTTTAAATCTATTTTTATTTTTCTGTTTTTGGGCCTTCATATCTATATTCTGATCCTATATTAGAAGGAAACACGTTTTGCATATCAAATAATTTATAATATTTAAACAAATATGTAATGTTCCAATGTTGTACAGGCAATCGTCTACACTCTTGTACAATTTATAAACTCAAATTGTTTAGTTAATCCCGAATAACACAAATTATTAAATTCTAAGACATTCAAATCAAACTAGATGTTTGTTCTTTAAAATACAGTATTTTTTTATTGACTCTTGATTTTGGAGATCTATGTTTTTATAATAAGTTTATATCCTATATAATATTAATAATCGATTTTTGGATAATGTTACAATGCAATATTTTATATAAAAAGTATAAATATTAATAAAAAATCGATCAAGTAGCGTGTTGTTTTGCATGAGAGACGTATGTAATTAGCAAAATAAATAAATGATAAACATGAGAATACGAATCTGCAGTTAAGTTTTTTTGCATAATTAAATAAGCAAACATTTTCAAATATGCACATGCAGTTGTTTTTAGAACGGTTTGAAAGAACATATTTTGATACACAACCATCTGCATTACTTCAGAAAAATGTATTTAATTCGATCATTACCTATAATATAAATTGTATACGAACATAAGTTAGATTATTAAACAAGATACAGTACTTTATTTGGACCATATGTTGCAAATAAATGAAAAGCGAATCACAAAACATAGAAAGATATAAACGAAAGCTAATATTTATACGAATAAATTAACTTGAACCAAGGGTAATTCTCTGTGATTGCTCCGTATATGTAAAAAAAAAATAAAGTAAAAACACCATGAAAGAATTACATGTATATTTTACTTTTTTTAATTCTTGCTGAAAATTTGCTTTATTACTTGTTCACTTCCCTTTAAAACCCTGTTGCCAACACCCTTGACATTTCACATTTCTTCCAAAATATAGTTTTTATATTCCGAACAAATAATTCTTTAAAACTAACAATATTTCTTCTTGTATTTGCAGGCCTTGACATGCAAAAATTATGATCTGGTTAATTCGTCTTTGCGCGAAATGAATTTTACGGTGAAATTGGTTAATTACCATTTAGTAGATAATATATTCATGACGTTGAAAAAGTGAAGTTGAATTTATTACGCTAAATAGATTAAACGAGAAAAAACACACAAACCAATGTATTTCATGCACTTAGATGAGATTTTGCATGGTTGTATGGTTAGCATTAAAAAGTCGCCCAAGTAGAAATTTTGAAAAAAAAACACGAAATTACATTTTGTCCTAAAGCTATAAGAGTTAGCCTATTTGTTAATATATTTGCATAATTTATTCATTGCATATAGGCGTGCATAACTAAATCATTCCAACATTTTAAGAAACATTTAAGTCTGTTGAATCTTATATGAATTTTACAAAAACCAACATGTTTTTTAAAAATGGAATGGTAAGAAAAAGAAAATTTACTACTAGTTGATTGGTTTAAATTCTTAAACATCCGAGGCACACACAAATTCGGAAAAAACAAAATTTGCAACAGAAGGTCCCTATAAACAGAACTGCCCATTGCATTTTACCATTGTTGGTACACTGTGCCAATGAAACATTTATATTTTGTTAATAATGCTTTGTTTGTAAATTATAGTCTCATTTTTCTCTATATAAAATTGATAAATTTATTCAAATTTAACCCATTTATGTTGTAAATAAAAATATAGAAACTGAATAAAAATACTGAAAGACTAAATTTGCCACACAGTTTTCCATGTTTAAGTTTTCCTATTTCATATATCATAAAAATATAACTTTGGAAATTTCTCAAGGTTTGCACCGTTCGTTCCTAGACGTCGCTAGTATACAGGTAAAGACTGAAGGTATCCTAAGCCATTCATATAAATCATATTTTTTTCATAATTTGCATGCGAACTATATACTTGAATTCAGCAATTAACACTTGACACGATTAGCAATGCGCCCATAAATAAAATTACAACAAATAATAGAGAACCGCATATCGCCGCCCATATTTCATCCCATTTTCAATTCAATGATCATAAAGCTGAACAAGGGATAATTAGTATAAATAACAATTGATCACGATATATATCTTAACGGGTCAAGTATATAGCAGTATGCGTAAGCGAGTTATGTAGCAACGCCCCAAATACCATAAAACCCTTTTAAAGGCTTTTTCGGAAAGGACTTACGTAGGTGGACAATGTATGAATAAGGCATATATTATAAATTTCATTTGAAATGCCCTCATACCCACTACATCATCGCTTTTTTTATATAAATCACTTTAAAAAGAATTACTGGGCGAGTTACAACCTTAGCATTTAACGAAAAATGGGTGGTCAAGCACCATGAATGGGACTAATAATTCTCAAGTAAAACGTTAAGCCGTTTAAGTCAAAAAAGCTACAAAAAAATAGAAAGATTCTTCATACTTAAATAGAAAAATTCAAGATTTCAGCAAATTGTCTCACGTATTTAAAATTAATTTTAAATGCAGGCTGGATGTCCACAGCTTTTATTAGAGACTATATTCAATATAATAATTTATTATTTAGTTGATTTAAATTAAACTTTAAAAAAGGGCCATATACTGTAGTGCAGTGATGTCCCACGTACGTTTCGCAACAAAGCACCAAAAACAAAGCAAAAAAAAAAAAATGCTCATGACCGCAAATATACACACTTGCAAATTTCTCCGGCTTTATTATACGTTTTTCCAAGAAACAAAAAAAAATTATAAAATAACAATGGTGAGTTTGGTTCTCACGACTGCCCGATGCCCCCTAGTGTACTTGCCCCCATCAAAGATCCATCAGAAGGTAAATCACAGGTGAGGGAGGGGCCAAAAATGCCCCTCAAGGTGGTCATCATAGGCATTATCAAATTAAAAAATGCGAAAAAAAAATATTTCGAAAAGAAAAAAATGCCTGAAATTGCCGTAAGGGTCGCTGCGGAACATTCCGTGCCCTGGGTGAGGTCTAGGACACTCCACCCTAGGGGTTCTCAACTTCTCATTTGGGGGCATGCACTTAACCTTTTGCCTATAAGGGCATAGTACTATACCAGATTATTAAAAATTCGGCAGGCGGGTATTAAGTCACGACCAAAAAAACACGTATTCGAGGGTCCTGCAGACAACTTCTCCACCCTCCATAAACTTTATTTCTGTTCACGATTTTGGTTTTTTAGGCATTTTTGGAGTCATTCATTCTATGTGTACTTTTGTATTGGAGGAAACAAAAAAATAAAACGCTTAAAGTTTACGATATCGTCTCTGTGATGTTCAAATTCGAGATGTGAATGGTCAAAAATAAATAATCATAAATATTCATAGATGACAAATACCAAAAACTTTCAGAAAATTCAAGTAATCTATTTATAAATTTACTTCCTCGTGACAATAGGCAAGTTTAAAGTAATAGTAAATGAAATTTCTTATATCCACATTTCTACCACAATGTAAACAGTGGATTCCGGTTAATTGGGACAAATCTGTTCTAGAACACTTTCCCCACTTTCATCTGAATAATTTATTAGTTATAGAAATTTCTCACAAATAATACCTCTAAAACAACTTCACATAATGGTTGCTGTATCTCATCAGATATATATATATATAAATAAATGAACGATAGCTTTTTTGTTGCAATGCTGTAGAGTATGTACATGTAAAGTATGTTTAAAACCGATATATCTCACACCGAGACATACATTTTACATGAACCTAATCACTCATTTTCAACTTGTAGACTTGCACCAAAACAGAGATCAACAAAATGTATTAACTTTTAAACTTATGGCAATCACGATGAGAGTCAAACGAATTTCATCAACATTTAAATAAAAAATAACTGATTTAATTTGCTAACAAGATAAATATCCTGGCACATCAAAACTTCACCGAATGAAGTGTACGAAAACTACGTGAGAAAAAAAATACCCTAAGAGGTTTTTTTATCCAGAAGGCTCCCCTGTATTAATTGTTCAACAGCTATCACAACAGTCTTCGCCACCAGGGGGCCACCCAAAAAAAAAGTATGTAGCTCCCAACCGGTATAAGTACACTGTTTTCTTAAACTCTTCGTGACAATCTGTTAAATTGCGATTGATCAAACAAATAAGATGGAAAAAATAAGCTACGAAATAAAAACAACCGATAAAAAAACGAACAACAAATAAAACCTGTTTTAATTATACAGGAACGTTTTATTATTATTGTTTTATTATTCCTCTTTTGAATCACCCTGTATTGCAAAGTGTTTTAGTTCATACATAAATTCAAACCAAATTTGTGGATGAATTTATAGAAAAACAAACAAGTTCTCGAGGAACAAAAATGAGGCAAAGTTTTAGTTACAGATTAAAAATTGATAGTTAAAATCAAGAAATTTACAGAAATACAGATTATATATAAAATCTGTATTGGCACAAAATTTAAACGAGGTTCCTAAATCCTTGTCTTAAACAGCTGACAAGATCAGCTGATGTCCCGATTAACCGGAATCTAGTGTTTATTAAATTACTCATGCGACATTGTAAAATTATTACGAATTTATACGCCCTAATTTCGGAATTTTATGAGAATATTAACTTCATAAATTAATGTTTAAAACTACAATATGGAATATCGTGTCTTTGCTTGTTTCAGGAAAGAATTTTTATGAAAAACTGACTTATAGAAATTGACATATCACTTATAAAAAACAACGTTAGTTTGTTAAAGTTTACATGTGCTTGTCATGTCACACAGTGTTTTCAGTTTTTTAAGAAACAAAAAAATAAATAAAATATTTGCAAGTAAAAATAATGATTACTTTATAGATCAAACAACAGTCACCATTTTTCTTACATAAAACCAGACCAAAGTAAACATTTTTTGATTTTTAAAATATAAAACACCCTATTTTATTATAAGAATAAATATCAATTTACATAAATAAAAGCAGTAACTTTTCAAGTATCCTCCTTTTAAAAAAGCATCAAGAACAAGAACGCATCAGCCTCATTACCCCAACTTTCACAGGAATCTTGAAATTTTCTGTCAAATTTTTTATTTTACTAATCACAATTTTAACTAACCTTTGAACCTTACGAAGGTTTAATCCTGCAGTTAATTCTTCAACGATTAACCCCCAAAGGAGGACAGTTTTACGCCCAAATGCGAAATTCGGTCAAAGGTAACTAAAAACGTTAGCGTTAAATCAGGTTAAACCAGGTGATTCCTAATTAATTGTTCGGGATAAGGGGTTACGTTTCGACCCGAGCGTTCAAGATGGCCGACCAGGTCATGACCCCGCCTAATGGATTAGCATATTAAGGGTAAATGTGGCTCGCCAGGAATCAAATGGAACCTCACCCTTTTCAACTTGCATCGATATATCATTGATGGAAACAGGTTTTTAGGAACAACATGGTTCTTCATTAGGTGATTATCAAAAACAAAAAAGAAGCTCAGGGTTAAACAAAACTTAAAATGAGCATCCTACCGTTGTCGATGAATCAAAAGAAGAAACTCTTCACCTCCAACCACGTTTTTCGACGTACGAATATGGTCAAATGATTCAAAACTAGCTTTAGCAGAATCACCAATCAACGAAAACTGCGAAAATAAATAAATTTCATTTAGACATTTGCATTAATTTATCGCCTAGTTTTGTGTTTGTGTAAATGGAATTTGTATTTTTTTTAATAAGCCCGCTTCTGCAACATGGGATCACTCATTGCCACAAAAAGCCATTCACTTGCATTACACATCCATAATGAAAAAGTGGTGCATGTACAGTATTACACTTTCTCTAGTTTTACGTACCGAGCGATATACTGTAGGGGAGACCGGGGCACAGTGGATAAACTTTTTACAATTCATTTTTTTAAGGGAAAAATATTAAACTTATAGAATTTTAAAAGAATAAGACAGTAATATACAAGCCTTCAGGATCTGTATACATTTTTTCATCGTTTTAGAGCTACTTGTTTTTTTTGCTACAAGAGATTAAAGTTGGTTGCGTAACTGCCCCACTGCACCACATTGATTAATTGTGTTTAATTCAGCACGTCAATTTAAAATTCCAAGTATAAATTACAAAACAATTAAAATTAACCGTAATTACAACAGCTTTCATATTTTCACTGCTTACTCGTCCAAATGTGGGTTTTTTCTGTGATTGTGAACCATTTTTACTTTAAAACATAAATTTAAACATGGTTTTGATTAAAGTTATGATTAATGAGAAAATATAAAAATACTTCCCAAAAACATTAATTGGGGTATGCTGGGACATAGCCCACTGTACCCCATAATGTTGTGGCCCAATGTACCCCGTATAACCACATGGCTATTTAACATAAACTTTAGTTTGAAATTATAGCTGGATATATACACTTGTCAATGGTATATTGCA
>JAQGAE010005243.1:0-11512 GCA_034696685.1 Julus scandinavius
GCGCATGCTCAGTCCCTAACTTTTCGGTTAGCTGCTCGGTTTCGTTCGGTTTCGGTCAAGTGGGAATCGGGCATGAGTGTCGTTGCAAATTTTCCCTTTGAAAGGGATAAGGTTGTAATCTCCCTTAATTAAATATCAAATGTGATCTTCGAGCCAAGGAATAAGTAAATAAAACTTATTTCATTTATTGTAGATACAAAATGGAATATACAAACTCGATATGGAAAACATATGCGAGGAAAATCACAGGTGTGTTCAACTTGAACACCTAACAACATATCAATTACGCGTTTTGAATTCAGTTCGAACTTAATATGTATATTTTTGATAATTCGTTACTGTAAATCATTTTTATGTAGTCCACACAAAAAAAGCCGTTATCCCTCCAGGCTAACTGCAACCTGATGACCATAGTATGAGTAACCTTCTATACTCTTGCATGGGAAATTCCGACCGTTTGTTTGACCTTTGGCTGCGGGGCACTTTGTCCACGCCGAAAGTTACGTAAACAAAGACTGTATAAAAAAAAGTGGCCCACCTGGAGGGCCAAAAGAGGGCCTCAACCGCCGAACGCTTCAAATGCGGAAGCGAAACGACCTAGAAAAGGAAAGGTAAGTGAGGAGACCCCGGCTGACCCGTCGTCCCCGTGACCCCGAAATTAACAACGTTACGAACATTGGCATGACGGCCATATCGTTAATGGGTAAACAAATCAATGAGAAGGAATGGAAACACGGACATCTTAACTCCTTCTCCAATAATCCTCACCTTCTACCTAATTAGCTTAACCTCAAGCTTCAACTCTCGGGAAAAGGTAAGCGATGGAAATGTGGCTTCAAGCTATAAGTTGAACGTTTAGTTAACGCTTCGATTCAATGAACAACACCAATTTGTTAACACATTTTTAGTTCCTCGTCCAAGCGTTTATTACGTGCAGCGTCACATTTTCAACTTTAGTGCTGGGTCGGATGACTTTTTTGAGAATGGACATTCCCAGTTATCAACTTAACCACATTGCGCATGCGCAGCGTGTGCACGTTTTGCCTAAATTCTATCTAAATCTGTTTTTATAGCCAGGAGGAAATCCACTATATAGGTTGTAAGTTCACAATTTTTGGGAATTTAACGAGTTTATTTTTTATTAATGATAGTAATAACGAATATTATTCATAAATTTGAATACGGTTAAATATGTGTTTGCAGTTGAATGAACTGGCGTTAACTACAAATATGTATACTTGTAAATCTTTTAAAACGTGTGAACTTCGTAGTCTATGTGTGAGAATCGAACGAGTTTTTCTATTGCTTTTATTACCTTTTCATTATACTTTTTTATATGGCTGCCACTGTTTCAGAACAATATGTGGGATTGAAATTGTCTACGATTTTTTTCAAACTATAATTGAAACATTTGCGCCTTTCATATTTTTCTTTGATTTTCTAAGAAATGCAACCAATGTCGAAACAAAGTCGAAAAGTTCGATCTATTCTCTTGTTTTCTGTACATTCATGTAATGATGTATATACATAAATGCTTTCGTCGAAGATTCGAAGGATTAGACTTGTATCGACATGAATTAGCGCTATTTTCCTTTGATTTGTCGTGTCTTCCACAATTGTGCATGGTGCACTAAATTGTTTCAACTCCATGGTTTGGTAAACTTGCGATAGTATCATAGTATGCATTATATGACGCAGACTTGCCAAAGTATGACGCAGACTTGCCAAAGTATGACACAGAATCTCCAACTGTTACAGTAGTTACACCCTACGACGTATAATCACGTGATTACTGCTGTGTGTACATAATTATCCATGAGAAAAGACACCAAAAATGATGTCATTACGTTAATGACAAATATGCCATCAAATTAAAACAAAAATATGCTTATTTACCATATGAAAATTGTTCACGTAATTTGTTTTTACAGTACCATGTAATTTCGGAAATATCTTTTAGTTTAATTTTTTTTTTAAACAATTCTTCTACAAACCATTTTCAAGTTATTCCTTAATTATTTGCCCGATCAAAAGAAACAGGTAAAACTATAATTAGACGGTGAATTTTTTGAAATCTTATAACTTTAATCTTTTTTTCTTCTTTTTTTTCAAAGGCCTTAGATAAATTACACGTGATAGCATAAAAAAATTTTTAATAACATTTACTAAAACAATTCGTCTTGTGTGAAAAAAATTAATGAGAACAGACGAATTAAGAGAAATGACACCAACAATTTGTAAATTACCACAAAAAAAAACAATAGATGTCCTTTTGTATTTAACACGTCACTGAATTTCCAAAGAAGTCAGAAGTTACTTAAGTTTCAACACTACTGGTAAACCGAAATATTAGTTAGATGAATAAGGATACTCACTCCAGTCAACAACAGGGGTATTACCAACGTAAATGGTAAATTCATAGTTGATGTTCTTCGATATGGATTTCTCTGCAATAACAGAAAAGTTTAAATTTTATTGTAACTTTTTCGTCAATGATTATAATCAGTAAGCAGAATGTAAAAGTGTGCCATAACAACAAATAACATTAGATTTTAATTTCATTTCATTCACACATCTAGTAGTTAAAATTATTTAAAATTTGTTTATTCTGTCATATAACAATTTTAAGAAAGACTTCTGATTGTCATGACATAAAAGAATAATAAGTGAATAGAACGTTTTTCCAAAAAAATGGAATTGAATTCTCAGTTTCAACAGATGTGTTGAGAAGATTGTTGCATGACCCACTGGTTGAATTCACATGATATTTCTTTCATATATGAAAAAAAAAAGTTTTTTGTTGAGCTTACCTGTGAATTGTTCGGATATAATAAAAGTCCAATGACGTCCTAAATGCTCCTTCGCGTCCCGCGTTAGAAAAATACACACACTGACCACTGTCCAAAATTTGAGTTCTCAGCAGATGTAGGTGAGCTACAAGAGTTCTCCCTTCGCCTGCAAAGGGAGGTTTTCAAATGATGCTGGTTGTTTAGTATTTTGGCAGCCCCCGTTGTCTCTCCTCACTGCCACGATTATGAATGAAAGCTGGTTGACCGACACTCGATGTTTTATAGATATGGGCCACGGTCACACCGTGACCCCACAGCACTCGGAACACAAATGCTAATGAAATTCTTGGGCAAGGCAGGCTTTCGGACACATATGAATACGTAGCTAAAGGGGGCCCAAGAAGAGATGAGGCCGATGGGAAAGTTCTATAATTATACATCGATTTAGTGAATTGCAATTCGGAAAATTAGTAATCGGAAAACGGGAAATGTGTACCAGTTATATTTTACAAAAGACTTTGTCAAATGGTAAACGATTATTAAATGATCTCCTGAAATTGATTTTTAAGGATGGAATTACGATGCTTTGGGGTAATTACTGATGGTTTATTGTTGTTTATATATATAAATTAGTAAACAAAATTCACCGCACAAGAATAAAAAAACTTAGCATTTTAATTGATACAAAAGAGACAGTTTACAATCACACATGCATACTTGTTAGTTTAAAGTGAATTTATTACCCTCTCATTCCTGTAATTTGTTATTTTCATTAACAACAATGGCAGTTAGTTAAAGTTTATGAACCATATTGTTTGGTAAATCAGTTTTAATTACAATTTTTATTTCTTCAAAGTACTTGGAAATAAATTAATCACATTAAATGTGATTTATGACATCATGCAACTCGATTTCTGATGTTATACTCAAAAACGACGTTTTATTTAGTTTGGGTTGAGCCACCAAAAACGTTTTGAAGATTATAGTACTATATTAACAAAGTTTTTGAAACGTAAAAGTGAATCATAAAATTCTTTCTTCCATGCCATTAAGTTTCCGAATTATTACTGCATGTATTACCGACATGCACCGAATTATTATTGCATGTATTAACGAATTATTACTGCATGTATTACCAATTATTACTGCATGTATTACCAAATTATTACTTCATGTATTACCGAATTATTACTTCATGTATTACCTAATTATTACGTCAAACTTAGAGGGCAAATCATTGACTAATGTTTGATTTCCTAGTAGTTGAAGGAAGAGGCGCATTAAATGCATTTATTTTAAAACTTGAATGATAGCCCAAGTCACGAAATGGATTTCGTCTAGTTAAAAAACATTTGCATAAAATCGGTTGGAATATGCGTGTGCTCTCTCTTTTGACGTTTTTAAGAGTTAATGTAGGTATTTTCATAAGTTTTATCCAAATCGGTTTTTAATCGAAAGATATATATTCCATGACTTAGGCTGATAGCGAAATGGCGTCCAATGTCAGATTTTGGATGCAGTAACTACAGTTCATATTTGACTTTTGCATAAGATGTGCTGCAAAAAATTGTCATTTTACTTAATTATTTTCAAAACTGGTTTATATTCTCGTTTCGGCATTGCATTTCCGTTTTTGTATATCCAAGATGATAATACCTGTTACCTTGCAATATAAAAAAATGGAATTTAAAATCAATGTTGCCTAACCGCGACGCTATTTTCTTTAGCAGACAAATCATCTTGTAGTCACAATTTGTTATCATTATGTGCTTGTAAGATTTATAAACATTATTCTATATTGAATAACAATTCCGGTCCACGGAACATATCATTTGATAACCGTGATAATCGTGGTAGTTGTACACAGTTGGAAACACGCATACATTTTAGCGCAATGGGTTTATCACGTATGTCTAATTGCTAAACGCACAATCATAATTCAGTTTATTACTCTTCGCAGATATTGCGGTTTTCACAAATTGAAGGTTTGTGCATTCCTGCATGTCTATAATGATCATTAGCTTTCCAAAAGCATGTGCCCACTTCATAGTTCTGAGTCTCCTTTTTGTAATTTTTTCCATATATTTCAGATTGTTTTATCATCATCATATCTGTTATGGACACTTACTCAGATAACAGTTAACATTTTTAGCAATAAAATTTTTTTTTTCAAATTTAAGGAAAGCTGTTACTCACTTGGTATACTGAATAGAGAAAACAACACTTTAGATAGCCATATTTGCTCAACACATCTATAAGTTCATCTGAACTTGATAATATTGGATAATTGCTTTCTAACCTATGAAAGTGTTGATCCGTGAAATCCTCTTTTAATTTTAATCAAATAATTTGTATGTGATTGTTGTCCGTGAAATGAGATCTACAGCTTAATATATTATCAAACATTCCTGGGGAGTGTCTGTCGCATTGTTATCTAGGGCGGTGTTTGGTATTAGCCCTGGCTATAGTAGTAGGGCACTGAGGACATTGGCGGTCCACCGGTCAGCTAGGTCAGGAGTGCATCTTTTCCCTTCATTTTTTTTTTCTTCGTCCGGCTGAAATTTGCCCGGTGAGCTACTGGCCCAACCCCAGAGAGTAATAAAAATACCTATTGTTAAACCTGTTGGACGTGCGCGTTCAAAAATTACAATTTCCAAGTTAAAAGTATAAAAAAAAACTACAACAAGGGTGGATCGATGCGTTCCTGAGATGACCTAGTGGTGGCATCGTTACAGTGAGAACTAGCACTCTGGATGCCAAATTAATAATGAAAAAATGAAGGCGAAATTGGAGAAGTTGAACTCTCGGTAGCTCTTAACGAGTGATAAAATTACCTGAGGGATGAACAAAGAGGAAGTGGAATTGCTGCAAATGGGTCTAATTTAAATGAAAGCGGCATTCCTACAAGGGATGGAATGTATTTTTCTAGGCAAAAAACAACTTGTATTCCTTAAAAAATTATTATTGGCTCGATCATAAACCAGAAGTGTAAGCCTTTGTGTACCAGCGTTGTCATAAATTGACACAAGAAAAAATGTTTTTTTTTCTACATGGGATAGTTGCTTTTAAATTACAGGATGTCCACCAGATTTCGTGACAATTTATCTATACAAAATGTTCAACTATTATACTGTAGCCTATGCAGTCTCTAACATACTTTTCACGGTTCGGGTTTTCCACACTTGTTTCCAGGCAAATGCCATGGTAGTTCCTCTATAAAGATATGCCGCGACTGTGCTCCTTCCTCTTTTCACATTTATAATAAATTATCAATAAATACATCCACATTTAAAAACTATAATTGCAATTGCCATTGGGCTGAATCGCACAATGCATATGCGTTTAAAAGTGCATGCATGCTAAGCACGTACAGTTATGTATTATAGATTCAAAATGTTTTTCAATCGTGGTGTCACGGCACACAGATGCGCCGCATATAGGATCAAGAAGTGTGCCGTTATGGTTTGTAGAATCACATGAAACATTTTTAGTTTAATAACAAGGGATCACCTGATATAGTAATCTTCGTGGCAAGGATTTTTTGTCCGTTTTTTTTAAAGATGTTCCGTGCATGATTTATAAACTAATGAAAATGTAATGGTCGAGTAATTGGCCATTTGAAATCCTATTCGGTGTTTAATAGAAAGGGGCCAAAGGTGACCCAATATGACAAGGAATTTTCGTTAGGTTCCAATTAAGTAATGGGCCTTGTTAAAATCCACCGAAAATCGTATATCTATAATATACAATATAAAGATGTTAAACCAAAGAGTCAAACTCAATTGATATAGAACCTTTTTTATCAGTGATTTGAATGGGATATTCATTCAATTTTCTAAAGGTCTTTAAAGTCTGTTAATTGGATGAAATTTTAGCGGTTCATTATATATTTGATATGGGATCGCGTCACAATGTCCTGGACAGAATGTCCTTCACAAAATGTCATGACCATTGTGTCCTTACGAAAATGTCCTGTACACAAAATGTCCTGGGCAACTTTTATTATTTTTCACTTTAGGTTAAGGTTAGGTTAGGTTAGGTTAAAATATTTTGATGCAACATCAAGACGGAACTATGTTAAAGGGTTCAACTGTTAATAAAAATAAGAAGAAGTTGCATCGGTGACCATGGATATTATGTTTGAAGGATTTTTTGTACAAAGACGTTTTGGTCAGGATATTTTGTGAAGGACATTATGTCCAGGACATTGTGACGTACACCCATTTGATATTGATGATATCTTCCAAAAATCGTATCTCAAGTTTAATGATAATACAGTAATTGATTAAACCCACTGATTAAGCCACAGTGATAACCATCGTGACTGTGATTTTAAGGAGATTTTCGTTCAGTTTTTATTGGTCTTCAATGTATTATAAACGTAATTATTCTCTTAAAGTCAATTTTATGCAAAAGAGATTGCGCGTAGTGATATTATTTCACAGAGACTAAATAGACAGCGAATTAGCAATTTAACAATATCATCATCAATGATGATTCATCATTGATTAGAACTAGATTATTATTAAATTATTAAATGAAAAATCGATATTTAAAATAAAAACTCTTACTAAAGCTGAATGTATATAGGTGTCAATAGGTTTATTGATTATCAGAAAATGTACTATTACAAAAAAGCCCGATTATTTTTATCGTAAGCCGAGCTAGCCTGTTTCTGTATACAGTGGTTTCGGCTGTCTTTGGGACAGCAAGGGTTATGACGTAATAAAGTCTACAATGGAGGCCAAACCACATTCCGTAAAATTCAAACAAGTCCAACAAAATTTTAAAGTGTTCAATGTTTGACAATGTTTATTCTCTATTTTTCTTGAGGAAATAACGGAAAATCAGGTTTTGAATAAAGTAACCTCCTCTATGTTGAACAACTTGAATATTTTCTATTTACAATTAATATAATAAGTGGGAGAAACAAACAGTTAACTGTTTGTTTCTCCCACAAATTTGCACATCATTTGCGCCGAGATCTGCCAAAAGATGGCGTTACATCCATGAGCCTGAATGCCAATTACTTTTTTCACTGTACTTTATTGCAACTGCATCGATATTATGAAGTTCAAAATAAGTGCTTTAAAAAATAAACTGGATAAAAACACTGTATGGTTAAATGAAATTAAGAATGATAACGACCTATTTCCTGTTATATGAGGGCGCTAGCAGACAGCTATGACCCTCTCACCACGTGACTACAAAACTTGACGGCGCTGCATGTTTCATATTTTTTATGACTGTTCGAAAATGGATTTAACAAGTGAGGAGAAGCTTGACATGTCCCTTGGTAAGATTTTGGATCAAAACTCATTTAATAAGCGAGAAACTTGATATATATGTCTGGTGATTTTTCACATTTTAAGGGTAGTGCATGAACATAACATGTTGACAACCCCTTCGGACAACCTAATCACCAGGCCTGTAATTAGAAGTTTGTGCATGCACGTATGAACGTAATTTTTAACCAATGTCTGTGAGAGACCCCCAAAATAAATTGTGCTTCTTTGCTCAAAAATGGTTATATTCTAAAAAGTTTCAAAGTGCTTGTTATTATAGGAATTCTAGCTGAAACAAAAGTATTGAATTTTTTATTAAAGTTCAAGGGATCATGCTAATATATAGCGTAAATACTTTAATTTAATTGTTAAAACCTTATGTAAATTTGGTTTAAATGATCATTAAAATAAATATACACCAACGAGCCAATTACCATGAATTACGTCATCAAAAGCCATAGCGCAAAATTTAAGTTTTTATTATAATAAAAAAAACTAATGGTGTGCCATGACAATTTTAGCACCTTTTTTTGCTGGCCATAAAAATACAAGTGTTATTTTGTGTGTTGAAACGCCATTTAGCCATCCCCAGACCCCTAGAAATTCTAGCCCCATCCACCCCTCTCCTGCTGCTCAGACCTGCTTGTGTGTGACGTTTGGACGTTTGCCACAGGAGTCCCTCACACCTGGATGCACTATTGGACAAACCCAGGTGGGGGTGTGATGGTTTGGGCAATGTTTTATAATTGTCTGCAGATCGAACTGGCAGCTTCCATGTGCCTACATAAACATTGTGTCTGCATGACCTAATTAGGTCATGCAGTTGTTAGAAAGAGGAGTATTAATACTCCTCTTTCTAACAACTGTTTTCCCTGATGGAGATGGCATCCTCCAACAAGACTCTGCTCCATGTCACACTGCAAAAGAGGTTCAGGAATGGTTTCAAGATTCTCCTTGATGCCATATGCCCCTCAACTTCAGCATTTGTGGTTTCACTTGGACAAACTGGTATGTTCATCATCACTGGATGATCACCCTAACCATGTAATTTACTGGAACTGAGGGTACTGCAACATATTGGGTAGGTAGTTTTAATGTTTTGACTCGTTGGTTTATATGATCAATCGTCATTGTCCACGAAAAAATATGCGACTTTGTAATACTTTTCATCTTTTAAAACTTTCTGAAGATTTTTAAATGTTTTAAAAATATGAGAATCCGGGCAGCTAAATTAATACATTTGGAAGGGAAGTCGGAAATAATTAGGGAATAATTCAATACCTACTAATTAATACTTGAAATAACTATTATTTTGTAATTGCAATATCCCTTTTTCTGAATTTTATTAGATGAAATCATACAGCTTCAGTGGCAGAAGCAAAATGCTGAATACAGGGAGAGGAAATTGCAAAATAAGTTAAAGAAAAGTCAGCAGTATTCTCTTCCATATTGGAAAACAAAATCAGTTAGACGATTTTACAACCGAAGAAGGCTGTGGCAGCCTATGGTACTCCATCAATTAATTTTAAATTATTGAAAGTTTGCTTGCAGTTCTGCATGATATTTGATAATGTCAATCATTACATTTAAAGTTTCTGTGCTCATCTTCCTTAGCATTAGATGGAAGAAAAAAATTATTTAAAATATTGAGCATAAATACAAAACCAGGTTTTTCTTGTTAGCAATTAGCAGCCAATTCACAATCCCATATGAAATCGTTTTTTATATATTTACAAATTCTAATGTTTTGTTATTTTATATTTTAAAAGGGTATTTACAAAAGAAAATATCGCCAATGGCAAGCCTTTAAAAGCATCCAACGAGCAAAATGCACGCTTTTGCAGCAATATTTGCGCAAGCGAAATGAAGCATACAGGCGATGGCAAGAGAGATCTTGTATCCATGAAAAAGTAAGTATTTCCTTGTCGAAGCCCCTCTGAAACTTACTTTCTTCAATGTGCTAATATGAAAAATGAATGGTTACGGCCGTTATGACTATACTATTTTTACTCCAATTTCCCGTTTAATAAGTTTTTCCGTGTAAAATGTTTGATAACTCCAGTCCCTTGTTAATACATATTAGCAGGGTTCTACTACATTTCATTTATGGAAATTTGGTACGTGAAATAATATGTTGGACTGAAACTTAGGACAGTTTTAGAAATATTACATTTTAACAAATGAACAGATTTCAGCTTTAGCTGTCATAGTCATACTTTTTTATCACCATAATTTTCTCTGGATTGTGTAATTGGTTATTGGAAAATAACCACACAAATATTAGTTTTATTTCAGATATGTGGCACAACATGCAACAACACAATTATTGTAAAATGTTTTATAAAATGTTGCTTATCATTAATACACTCAGTAGAGTTTTAAGCTAGTAATTATTTTTGCCATTATCTCATTATATGTTTTTGTGAGAGCAGAGTAACGAAAACATTTCATATTCAAAATATAATTTATATTTTATAGGAGAGTTCTTTGGGAAGCACTGATTGGCAAGACGTTACCTCCAATTACTCTACGTATTCAACTGAAACAGATAATAATATGCAAAGTTTACAAAACAAATGCCAGTAAGTTAGCTGTTTTGAATTGAATATTTAAGTTGAAATAGAAATTCAAAAAAGCGACAATCGTTAAACGTTAACAGCCAGGTGTGAAGTATTATTAGAAATCTTCACTTGAGATCAAAGCCTGAATGTAGTAGTACTGAATTGATTCAAGTTTGGGATTTTTTCAGGTGGAATCATGGACGGTTTGGTCTAAGAAATATTCCTGCCAATCTTACCATCAAACTGAGAAATAATTTGGCTTTAAGGTAGATAATTATATATTGTGTTCAGTTAATGAATATGAAATTTGAATAATTGCTTACATTAATTTTTTTTAATAGATCACAGCAAAGATTAGCCGAAAATCTCAATTATCATCATACACTAAACATAAAGCAGTCACCAGTTACAGATAGCCAAACGTATGGTTTTCCAATGGAAAATAGAATGCTTTTAACATTACCTATTTCAATTCCTCCAGGCACACCAAAAACCTTGAATGAAAGGTTTACTGAATTACAGAAGTCAAGTTTTATTTTTAATTAAGTTACAATTCTTTTATGGTCAATCCTACAGAAAAAAATTCTACTAGTCTACTTTTGCAACTGGAAAAAAATATGGCAGTTGTTTCTAATAACGTTGCTTTGTGATAATTTGTTATTATATAAAAAATCTTCTCATTTATCCTAACTGTAAAAGATTTACATTCCTACATATATGAACGAGAGAAAAAACTTGTTTGTGGCAGCATTTTTTGTTTTTTGTTTTTTTAAAGTTTTGTCCTTCCAAGTACATTTAAATAAAGGTGCGTATACATATGCGAGCAGAACGCGAGCCGAGCGGTTCGCGAGATGTCTCTGAACGGCTCGCGAACCGT
>JAQGAE010005244.1:0-11511 GCA_034696685.1 Julus scandinavius
GTGACAATTGTGACAAAGGGGTGGGGGTGTTTAAAAAGAGGCAAAAAAGTGTGACATAATTTATGGATCACCCCTTACTACTATCTTACTTACACTAAATAATTTCTCTCGACCCATTAGTGTGTACATATGCTGCACACCAAGATCTGCAGGGTCCAGTTGTCTGACTTTTTGTAATCTGTACCACCCCATCAACAGACTTTTTGGCAGATTTTATGGCTTCTCATAATTGGGTACCCTCTCCTTTAAATCCCAGCCAATCTTTTATGGATGTAGATTCCCTACTCATTCTGAAGCTATCTAGGGCTGTGCAGGCGGTAAACACATGTGGAGGTTTGAAAATGTTTGGTAATTTGCACATGCTGCCAGCAGGTGGTAGCGTAAATGAATGTAAATATTAATTTTTAAAAATATACTGTTTTAAAATGAAAAATGACAAAAATAAACCCTTGCTGATTTATTATGCTATCTTAAACAATTTTTATTGTGGCTTAAACTTGTTTTATTTAATTGTGAATGTCTTTGCAAATTTGATCCATTGAAAACGATATGGTTGTACGTCCCCTTAACGCTGTCTAATAATACATACTGCTCTATCATAAAGAAAAATATGTGACGTAGAGAGTAGAAACTAAGCGTTTCACTTTTCGTGACGTTCCGACAAATTTGCCCTACTGTGATGTTAGAAGTTTCACTTCGCAGCCTATGGCGTATGCGACGGCGAGTACGAACTAAGCGTTTCACTTTTCGTGACGTTTAGGCCAATTTGCCCTACCGCGCCTATAGAAGTTTCACTTCGCAGCCTATGGCGTATGCGACGGCGAGTACGAACTAAGCGTTTCACTTTTCGTGACGTTTAGGCCAATTTGCCCTACCGCGCCTATAGAAGTTTCACTTCGCAGCCTACGGTTTATGCAAAGGTGGAAACTAAGCGTTTCACCTTTCGTGACGTTCAGACAAATTTGCCCTACCGTGATTATAGAAGTTTCTCTTCGCAGCCTATGGCGTATGCGACTGAGATAGTAGAAATAAGGAGTTTCACTTTTTGTGACGTTCAGTACTACGGAGTATGATTCCACAGATACTCTTAATTGCTATTTCTGCATACAAGTACACATTTTCCCAAGTTTGATTACTCATTTCATATAACTACTGATTACGTATATGAATAGTAGAACCCGTCTAAAAGAATACTCGTAGGATCCGTGAAAAATATGCTTTTAAACAGGTTATGCTTTTAGACAGTTTCATCAGCAGACAGCTGCAAAATAGGAAATTTCCCCTTTTTCAATCCTAGATGAGTCACTAGCCATCGGGCGCCATTTTAGTGCGTGTACAAGATAAATCACCTTACTGTTTTCCATAGCCTACTGAATACCATACTAAAATGGCGTCTGCAGTTGATGTTCTGCTGCAGCGCACTGTGGGAGTACTTTGCCTCGCATCTCCCTGCCTCTTGCATTTGGTTACGATTGTGTAGGCCTACAACGGGGGAAAATGGCGTCCAAAGGTTCAATGCACACGGCAATGACCGATTCTGTCCATATATCCCTGTGTCAGTACAAAAAGGATAATCCGAGTGCTTCACACGACCAGCACATTTTATGCTTTTAGAGAGGTTATTCATTTACACAGGATGCATTTAGACAGGTTCCACTGTGATCTACTTGGTATACTATAAGAGTCAGTGGCGTTGGAAGGGAATCCAGTGACGTCAAAACAGTGACGTCAAATTGACGTCATTTTTTCCAAAAACACGTCTCACGTCGAAAAAGACGTCCTTTTTTTGGTCATTTTACTGATTAAAAAATGGCGAACTCGAAAAATGACGAAAAAATGACGTCATTTTACTGACTAAAAAATGACGAACTCAAAATGACCAAATAAAGACCAAAAAAGGACGTCATTTTACTGACCAAAAAATGTCCAACTAAATGACGAAAAAATTACCAACTAAGTGACGCAAAAATGACCAAAAAATGACCAAGTGTGTCATTATTCCAGAATTTCCACCAGTTTAAAAGATTACACTTGACACCAGGTGGCGTGATGTGACAATACTCGAGACACCCACTTTATTAAAATGTGCGATAAATTAAAGTTGCAGTTCCACTAGTTTCTCAATAAATAATTCTTTGGCACATGTGCAGAATGATAAAATATGCCCTATATATCGCATGCGTGCGAAATGGTCAAGGTGAAGTAGGACCTTTTATACAATTAATGAATTCTACACGTAGCCTAGAAACACGACTTTAGGGAATTTTGTAACGAAATCGATGTTTTCAATAATTTAAGAGACTAGTGATCGAGGAAGCTTTCAAATGTTTTGTGCAAAACTTTCTAAGGGCCTAAAGGTTGAGGAACAAGAAATAAGAAAATTAAATATGTTTACCATGTTTCCTTTAACTTCTTCCATTCTTCAAAGATGTGGTCACTACCAGTTGGCGTCGACATTCTGTCAGTCACATGTTGAACAACATTGTTCCAAAACAATGTATTCTTCATATGATGACGCAACACTGCTGCTGATTGGTTAAGAATAGAGGAACTTTGACCCTCCACATGCCTTTAAGGAAAAATGAGAAAAAATCAACAACAAATTGACAAGGTCAGAGTTCATTAATTTGCATAAAACATTTGCGATCACTTGATCAGAGAACACTTTTTCTCAGAATAGCACTTGATCAGAGAACACTTTTTTAGAATATCGCTTGATCAGAGAACACTTTCTCAGAATATCACTTGATCAGAGAACAGTTTTTTTAGAATATCACTTGATCAGAGAACACTTTCTCGGAATAGTACTTGATCAGAGAACACTTTTTTTTAGAATTTTGCTTGATCAGAGAACACTTTTTCTCAGAATAGCACTTGATCAGAGAACACATTTTTACAAAATCACTTGATCAGAGAACACTTTCTCAGAATATTCCTAGATCAGAGAACAGTTTTTTTTAGAATATCACTTGATCAGAGAACACTTTTTCTCAGAATATCCCTAGATCAGAGAACAGTTTTTTTAGAATATCACTTGATCAGAGAACACTTTTTCTCAGATTATCCCTAGATCAAAGAACAGTTTTATTTAGAATATCACTTGATCAGAGAACACTGTTGCTTAGCAGTTGACTTGATCAGAAATACAAGTAATATAGACAAATGTTTTCAAACAGTATAAAATATGACGTGTCTGTTTATAATTATAAATAAAACAGCTATCCATACACAAGACAAATATATCTCGCGAGTTAGAATGAATAACCAAACACACACACATGTACACGTACGGGATCATCTTTTGATCAACCAGTTGGTCTAACAACCCCGACATCGATCAATAGTTGATCGTGCAGGAGGGGCATTAAAAGTACACCCTTTGTTCTTAAAATTATACATGAGCATGTTTCGCCAGTAGTTATTATTTCCATTATTATTCGTTATTCATTTCAACATGTGCGTGTTCACCTATCTCTCTCTAGTCTAGGGTTTACGACCAATCAATAACGAGTGCTGTGATATGAACGGTGACCACAGCGCCCCCAAGGTACGTTCTCAAGAGACAGGTGTATTTACATCTGAGAGTGTGCAGTAGGGATTCTGGGCACACCTATGGGTCAAGGGTAGTTATTTAGTAGAATGTTTAACGCTACATACTACATACGTGGCACCCGTCTCAAAGGGTTAGCTACTCCATCAGAATCAGTAACTCTCGAGAGCTACTCCCGAGAGTTACTTTCGAGAGTTACTCTAAAAACAAAACCCTAAACATAAGCATCTCGACAGCTGCTATCGGTGACAGCTCTCAAACAGTAGCACGCGCATTTTTGCACGTGCTACAATTGAGAACTGCTATGGAGAGAGAGCATCTCGAGAGTTTCTCTCACGTGGAAGCGCGCATTTAAACAGTCGACGATCTATGAAATAGAATTCCAAAACATGCTCAAATAGAATTCCAAAACATGCTCAAATAGAATTTCAAAGCATGCAAAGAAATAGAATTCCAAAGCATAGAAAAAGAGAATTCCAAAGCATGCAAAGAAATAGAATTCCAAAGCATGGAAAAAGAGAATTCAAAAGCATGCAAAGAAATAGAATTCAAAAGCATGCAAAAAGGGAATTTCAAAATGGGAAAAATGGAACAAAGAGGAAAAAATACCGAAAAAACTAGGATTTGGCCGTCTCTTCTCTGATTTAAAAATAACGAAAAATCAACTACAATTTGCTTCAATTTAGCTATAAAAATTAATCAATTTAATTGTTGGCCCTTGGTGCTGCTATTTCGATTCGTTAAATTTAAAACAAAATTACATGGAATTCTGGATTGTGTTATTTGGAACAGGTGCACGGTTCAGGTAAGATGAAATTTATTTTCTGTGTTAGGGAAATTCCCAACAGACGCTAAAATTATTCTGCATTAAAAGAGCGATTTTTCTACATTAAAATCTAAATTTTTCTGCATTAAGTCCAATTTTTCTGAATTAAGTCCAATTTTTCTGCATCAAGTCCTATTTTTCTGCATTAAGTTCAATTTTTCTGCATCAAGTCCTATTTTTCTGCATTAAGTTCAATTTTTCTACATGAAGTCCTATTTTTCTGCATATAGTCCATTTTTCTGAATTAAAAGCCCAATTCTTCAGCATTATGTCCAATTATTCTGCATTAATCCTAATTTGTCTGTATTAAGTATAATTTTTCTGAATTAAAAGCCAAATCTTTCAACATTATGTACAATTTTTCAGCATTAATTTCAATTTTTCTGCATTAATTCCAATTTGTCCGCATTAGTTAAAAATGGCATTTTTTAAGTAATAGTCCACCCCAAGAGTCTGGACTATCTCCCCAAACTGTGATGACATACTTGCTTTCGACGTTATTAACCCAAATGACTTTTTATCCCTAAATGGATAGTGTGTTTCCATTAATCTGTCCATGCCTTCCTCGTCTGTAGCCACTTTTTGCTGATATTGATATTTATATACGTTATCTAATCAAGATTTCTCTCTGATGTGACACTTTTTTGCTCGATTAATATTTGCTTCCATTTCTCCTGAAATCCATACATGAAGTGGAAACTTAAGACTGCAAGAGGTGTCTCCTCATTGGACAAAAAACAACAAAATAGTAGCAAAAAGACTGAAAAAGAACCCTTTCGAGTCCATATCAAAATTCACCACTTAGTAAAAATGTACGAAAGAACAGGAAATGTTGATTTACCATGTTTTTCAAATATTGACTTAAAAAGAAAACACGCCCTCTGACGTCACACGAGCACTTATCAACACTTCCTGCGTGCTTATTTGTCTTGACTGATAAGGGGTTAGTTAGCCTTATCGAACGTGTGACGTCACAAGTGTGTATGTGGGAATCCTGAGTGAATGTTGTGAATCATTGGGATCAAACACCTTGTCCACCATTGTTGGAACTCAACAGTCATCTGAACAAATTCAACACATTCAGACTTCTACAACTTCAGGTCCGTCAGAAGTCTATACTGTAAGTTCAAAGTTAGTATGGGGGAGACTTATTAAGAATACATGATCGCAGATCAAAGTTTACTAGATCAGACTCTCAGAGAGCACTCGCTAAACAGTTGACTTGATTAGACTCTCAGAGAGCACTAGCTTAACAGTTGACTTGATCAGACTCTCAGAGAGCATTCGCTTAACAGTTGACTTGATCAGTCTCTCAGAGAGCACTCGCTAAACAGTTAACTTGATCAGTCTCTCAGAGAGCACTCGCTTAACAGTTGACTTGATCAGACTCTCAGAGAGCACTCGCTAAACAGTTGACTTGATCACTCTCAGAGAGCACTCGCTTTACAGTTGACTTGATCACTCTCAGAGAGCAGTCGCTTAACAGTTGACTTGATCAGACTCTCACTCGCTTAACAGTTGACTTGATGAGAAAACTTGTGCATTTCCAGTGCAGATCGAATCCAAGATGGCGGTCAACAGTTCCGGATTCGATTTCGAGAGCAGTTTCGATTACGATAGGGCCCTTAGATGGATGACGAGCCATTGGACCCTTAGCTTCTTGATATCGTCATTCTACGTGTCTTTCGTCTTTTGGGGCCCCTATCTCATGAAGGACCGTCGTGGTTTTCGCCTCCAGAGGACGCTGCTAACCTGGAACATGGCCCTTGCCACATTCAGCGTGATGGGGGCCTTTCGAATGGTCCCAGAAGCAGCGTCCAGCCTGCGGAGCTTTGGCTTCCAGCACTCCGTCTGCGATTCCAGCTTCTTCACGGGCACTTCCGGTCTGTGGGCCTGGCTATTCGTGCTGTCCAAGGTCCCTGAACTGGGTGACACCGTCTTCCTCGTGCTCAGGAAGAGGCCCATACCCTTCTTGCACTGGTACCACCACACCACCGTCCTCTGCTACGTGTGGTACAGCTACATGGGTAGCGCATCAACGGGCCGGTGGTTCGCCGCTATGAACTACTCGGTGCATGCCCTTATGTACTCCTACTATGCCCTGAAGGCAGGGGGCGCTCGAGTGCCCTCGCTGATCAGCGTACTGATCACTGCCCTCCAGCTCATCCAAATGGCCCTTGGCTGCTTCCTCACGTATTGGAGTTTTCGCACGAAGGCCCGCGGAGAGTTTTGCGACGTCAGCAACGGGAACTTGGCGGCTTCCATGATTATGTACTTGTCCTACTTTGTTCTTTTTGTTCACTTCTTTTATTCTTCTTATTTGGTCAAAGGACCCAAGAACAAGAAAATGGAATAAAATAAAATTGTTTATGAATGTGAGACTCTTGCGGTCGACTGTTGAGCACTCCGCGTGGAAACTGGATTATTAGGAACCAGCCCTGGTGAAAAAAACAATAGAAACCAATAAAGATTTCTATTGGCTTCTATTGACTTCTATGGTTTAGCTGTATTGACTGAACAATAGAAAACAATTAAAACCAATAGAAACCAATAGAGATTTCTATTGTTTTCTATTGTTATTTGGAACGTTGTTTTCTATTATTATTTGGAACGTTGTTTTCTATTGTTATCAATAGAACATTTCTATTGTTATCAATAGAACATTTCTATTGTTATCAATAGAACATTTCTATTGGTTTTATTGGTTTCAATTGTTTTCTATGGTTTTCTATTGTTCAGTCAATACAGCTAAACAATAGAAGTCAATACATGAACCATAGAAAACAATTAAAATCAATAAAGTGTCCAAATAACAATAGAAACCAATAGAAATCTCTATTGGTTGCTAGTTTTTTTTCAACAGGGCCTGTATGGTAATGGATCAATTACAATGGTAAAAAACCCAATAGAAACCAATAGAGATTTCTATTGTTATTTGGACACTTTATTGATTTTAATTGTTTTCTATGGTTCATGTATTGACTTCTATGGGCTTTTATGGTTTAGCTGTATTGACTGAACAATAGAAAGCAATAGAAACCAATAAAACCAATAGAAAATTTCTATTGATACCGAAAACAACGTTCCAAATAACAATAGAAAACAATAGAAATCTATTGTTTTTTTTTCACCAGGGGATATCTTAATTCTCATATGTATGGACCTTTTTATGTTTATAGTATATGCCAGTACACAGTACATGTAATGACTTTCTCGATCAGTACATGTCTGTACATGTTTAAATAAGGGCGGGAAAATGTAGCAAAACTGTTTCACTAGATGGCGCCAACGCCTTAACTATGCCATGATTTTCATCATGGAAAAATGGGCCATTCAAAAAGGACGTCTTCCAAAGGGGTGAGAAGGGGGTCTGCTGGCATGTGGATACCGTGTGAAGAGGTTGGGGAGGGTGAGAGGAGGGTGTAAGGATGTGGAAGAGAGGGGGAGGGGAGGCGAGGAAGTGGAGGAGAAAGGGAGGAGGGGGAAGGAATGTGGAGGAGAGGAGGAGAGAAGTAGGGAGAGGAGGGAAAGGATGTGGAGGGGAGGAGAGAAGTAGGGAGAGGGGGAGAGGATAAGGAGAAGAGAGGGAGAGAAGTAGGGAGAGGAGGGATAAAGGATGTGGAGGAGAGGGGGAGGGGAGAAGAGAAGTAGGGGAGGAGGGGGAAAGATTGTGGAGGAGAGAAGGAGAGAATTAGGGAGAGGGGGAGAGGATGTGAAGGAGAGGGGAGAAGAGAAGTAGGGGAGGAGGGGAGAGGATGTGGAGGAGAAGAGGGGGAGAGGAGGGGAGGAGAGAAGTAGGGAGAGGAAGGGAGGTAGGGGAAGCCGTTATGGACGTCCACTAATGATGTTATTTTCAGGTTTTGGATTTCTGTTTAATTGAGTTTCAAAGGTCAGTGAAAAAGAGAAAATGGACATCGGAAGAAATGTGTCCTCAGTCCCAAATGTACTTGAAGTTTTAAAACATCGGGAATTATGCCTAAATTTGTGTCAAACACCAATTTTGTGCTGAAATTTCTCTTCGAGGTCAGGAAATTTCCGTTAATCAGAAAAATTTTGAAAAATGTCGTGGAACAGGTAGCGAGACGGGTGCTTGGAATTTTATAGAATGGGCCTTGGTATGTTCCGACACATTTTCTAGATCCTACTTTTTAAAAAAATCATTAAGGACGTCTATGAAGAGGGGAGAGTTTTTTGGTCTAAAAAGGGCACCATGTGGACAGGGGGTGGAGCCAAAGCGAAGACAGTGTGGACATGGGTAGAGAAGGGGGGGGGGAAGGGCTGGGCTAAAATCGACACCAGTAGACAGGGATAGTAACAATATGGAAACTATATCTCCTGCGCACATGAGAAACAGGACAATATAGAGAGTAGTTTAATTTCAATTTCAGTATACTAAGATAATATTTTCAACACTGCGCGCAATATTCACAATTGTATCGAGTTTTCCAAAATTCACGCAAGATTTGAATTTTGCGCCATTTGTACGATAAAGTGTTGCCAAATGTGAGACCTGGAAATCCAAGGAAGCGTCTACAGTTGCCCTAAACCCAAAATCAAAGAATCAAGCCCAGTTAAGGTAGTCTCAAAAACTATATTTGCGTGTCTTGACAGAGAGGACATAGACTTGAATGGGTCCAAAAGAGGCATCAAAATGGAGTGACACTTCGGCAAATTAAAGATCATACAATGTCTCAAATGATTTCAAACACAATACATCGTGAGCGCACAAGATTACGAACCACGCGAGTTTGGTAATGTTCACTAAGGACTCTGTTTCCCAATTCATCCAAAGGGTACACAGAAAGGTCGGGCACGAATCTTCTCCATGGAAGTCGTCCGAAATGTTCCTCGGAGTTTCCAATGACGGCGTCTCTACTGTTCTCTAATTCGATTTGAAGTTGGAGCGCTGTCCTTCCCTCGTCGACGCTGATCGACGCTGGCGCTTTCCAGATCGTCGGTTCACGGATAACCAAAGGTTAATAGCCCCTGGATTTACACCTGGTGATTGTAGCACAAATGGGTACGTTAGTGTACCATGTCCGGTATGAGTTGAAGACCATGATTCTAAGTCACGGAGTGAAACATTCTTTTTGTTTGAAGAGGGTGGTTGAAGTAACGCTTGTCGCCGATAACACACCAGTAAATTCATAAAGTTCAAAATAGGCATAGAACGATAGAATGGATGTGATCCATAAGTGGAGGTAAGTCTGACCTCACGTCAAGGCATCTTCCCCAGAACTAAATTTATTTTTGTATCAACTAAAAAGGAAAACTTTGGGCACTTCCAAAGGACAACAGGTTGGACAGGTATGGAAATAAGTCATTCTACAACTCTGCAGCGTTGAAAAATGCCTTAAATTCCAAAGGGGCCGGAGACACTCATTATGGGGGTAGCTAATCCCATTACGAATGTCTACCGGTTACGCAATTTCGAAATGTTGCAAAAAACTATAGAGATCCAAATTACAAGGAATGTGGTGTGGAAATGTGGGTTTTACATAGATCACAAATGTCAAGGACAGACACAAATTACGAAAGTAAAATAACCTTTGACCCTAAATTTCGCCTAAAAAATGTCTCACACCATAGAAAAAAAAACACAGCGTGTTAGCTGACGGCTTAGGGTTATTGAAAACAGAGAGCTACACGAAAGAACGACGCATTTTTATTCTTGAGCAATATTTTAAAAATAATGAAGTCACCTAAAGTTCGCAATTTTCGTAGTGTCGGAATAGCGATTTAAATTCATCAACTGTGAAGAAATTAATTAAAATAATCAGGGAGACTGGATCAATTTGTGATCTTAGACACTGGCCGTCCCTCAACATGTTGTTTAACACAAAATATCGAAGCAGTTCGTGAGAGTGTTGGTGAGAGTGTCGTAGAGTGTCGCTGAGAGTGTTGTTGAGAGTGTTGTTGAGAGTGTCGCTGCTGAGAGTGTTGTTGAGAGTGTTGTTAAGAGTTGTTGAGTGTTGCTGAGAGTGTTGTTGAGTGTTGGTGAGAGTGCCGGAGAGTGTCGCTGAGAGTCACTGAGTGTCATTGAGAGTGTCGCTGAAAGTGTTGCTGAGTGTCGTTGAGAGCGTCGTTGAGAGTGTCGTTGAGAGTGTTGTTGAGAGTTATTGAGTGTTTCTGAGAGTGTTGGTGAGAGTGCCGGGGAGTGTCGCTGAGAGTCACTGAGTGTCATTGAGAGTGTCGCTAAAAGTGTTGCTGAGTGTCGTTGAGAGCGTCGCTGAGAGTGTCGTTGAGAGTGTTGTTGAGAGTGTCGCTGAGTGTTGTTGAGAGTGTCGCTGAGTGTTGTTGAGAGTGACGTTGAGAGTGTTGTTGCGAGTGTCGCTGAGTGTCGCTGAGAGTGTCGCTGAGTGTTGCTGAGAGATTCGCTTAGAGTAGCTGTAGAGGGGGAGCTTTGTAAGCATGAAAATGAAAATCTTTCGTGAGAACACGCTGCGGCGGGTGTTAGGTAGGTTGGCCTCAGATCTGTGCCCGAATCTAATCTTACATTTTGCGGTGATGCAAAATCGAAAAGAGGGTGCGCAGCGTAGCCGGCGGCGGTGCCATATCCTGACTGTGACGTCACTGAAGCGTTCACGAAGAACCCTTCGTTGGGGTTGACGAACGATGTGGCGGTCTCAGGTGAATGATATTCTCCGTATCTGCCCTCAACATGAGTAGGATCCTCACTAATCGAGATTACAGAATGGTCCTCACTCATCGATTGTCCTATTACAGGCTGCGATCTTTCATGAGCCTTCTCACGTAAGCGCTCTGATCGCCTGAATGCCTCCATCGTTGGAGGTTCGAATTTTGACGTCACCAAATAATTTAGAAATGCCAGAAAGGATCTCCGATTGTGAGATTCAGAATTTAGAGTGTTCGAAAAAGTAAAATGATCTGTGAAAAAACCTACCTCCCACACACCACTAGTTGAAACTAGCTCAACGGGAAGTTGAGCTTCTTCCCTTCCTCTCGCTGCCAGACGATGTTTCCTAATTCGCGTTTATCAAAACAACGTAATCCATAGAAGTGGTTACAAGTTAACAAAACAGGCCCGTTTATTCATATTTGAACATATTTAAAATGGTACACAAAGTACAACAAACTGTGATAAATCCCAAGACCGTTCAAAGGCTTGTCTTGG
>JAQGAE010005245.1:0-11506 GCA_034696685.1 Julus scandinavius
TTTTTCTCAAATCCACATGTTCGGCTATCACTGCCACTAACATATTCATCCGTTTTGAGTTTTTTTTTATTCAAATCAGTCTGACATTTTCCTAATTTCTGACACGCACTCCCCTCTAGCTAATTACAGTATAAATGGATTATAGTTGTGCGAACGTGGATTTTGCAGTAAGATATTTTTTTTTACGTGTTTTGCATAAGATGACATCCTCGAAAATCAATCTTTTTTGGCCGAATTTCTGCAGACTTTTTCTCTACTGACTCGGGGCCGTGCTCCGTGTATTTTTAGTGCTTTTCATTTTTGATCAATTGCTTTTTTAACATATCCCTTCGAGCTACTGGTAGGTTTGCACTATCTGGTAACCGTTTTTACAATGAAAAAAAAATGAAAAAGCATCGATACGATTGTCACATACCTTGTATGCATATCTTAACATCCATTTATTTAGTTTTTTTGGCACACGCTATATTTTATTACGACTCAAACCGAAATTTATGGAAATGAGTGGCAGGAAAATTAATTGAACTTCTCAGCGTGTGATGAATACGGAACGATGATCAGAATTTTATGTAAAACCGTGGGCGATATGCAAGTTCATCACATTTCCGCCATGTTGCAGTTGTGCTAGCGAACATCAATCAGCCCCTTGAAAATGGCATTGTCTCCCAATGCAATATTGCTCACGTTTTAGCATATAAGGGCCGGTTGCACCAACAAAGGTTAAACTAAACTTAAGGTTAACCGTGAGTTAACTAGGAAAAGCATTGCACCAAAGGAAGTTAACAGTTGACCATTGGTTAACTTGAAGAAAGCCAATGAGGCAAACCCTGAGGTTAACTCGTGGTTTTATATAACCTAAGGATAGCTAACCTTTTATTTAACCTTTGTTAGGGCAACCGGTCCTAAGTCACTAATCTAAAGAGTTTGGTAAAGCAATAATCATGTTGCAAACTGTTCAAAACTATACAGAACAGAAGAAAATGTTTCAAATGTTCAGATTTTGATTCTGACATTGTCAAAGATCATTCAGAAGAGTTCATGATAACTCTCCAAATGGCATGCTCTTCAAAAGCCACCGCTTCTTGCCCGTCATGTTTGACTGATGAGTTGTTGGGCAACTCTCAGCGCCTCCTTAAAGGGGCACACGTCTCAAAGGGTTGGCTACTCAATCAGAATCAAATTGATCAAGGTCTTCCAGATAGTGCAATCCACCTGGAAACTTCCCTCCATCTTTGTTTTGCATGATCCTAGAGGTTTTTTTGATAAAAATCTTTGACTAGCAAGCATCTAACACTGATACAACAGGGCTGAGTTACTGAATCACACGCGGAAACCTGATTTCGATGTTATTTTCGGTGATGAATGCGTGGTCGTTCTGTGTCGTCTTTTTTTCTCGTGATTTTGTCGGATGCAAATTCTAGTTATTCTCCTTCTACGATCGACTCGGGTGTTTTGTAATTAACCCACGTCTCTGAACCCATATTTAATCTTGTAAAGGTGCACAATATTTTTATTATTGTTGATTCAGCTTTGTTGCTTCTTGCTGCTGCAGTTTATTATGGGGCGTTAATTAATTAACATGAATTTATATACGGCCTCCCCGGCGTAACTCTCCCATGTAGCCCCCCATTCCCTGATTTTTCAAATAAGGGATTGCTATGCAATATATTATATCTAGCTAGCCAATCCCTGGTCCTTTATTGCCTCTTGTACTGCCATCAATGCAAATCCAGATTGGTTCGTTTTTACCGTTTTTGCTAATTGGGACGAAATTGGAGTAACAATCGTTCATATCTCCATCTTCAGCGTTGCTTTTTTTACCCCATCTAAGTGTTAGCATTCATGGAATTGATAGCCGATAAGCAAGATGGCGGACTCGTAATAATGACATATTTATCTCTTGACCATGAAAGTATATAGGTCAAAAAAGAAGGATTTGGTCATACAAAGGCCTTCCTTTATGTATTTAGAATTTCGTGGCCTGATGAAGCGCATGTACGCGCGAAACGTTGCCGCCAATAAAGGTGTAATACCTTTGTATGACCAAATCCTTCTTTTTTGACCTATGGCGGACTCGTGTTTCAAGTTGAGATGAAACGGAGTATAGCTAATATCGGTTTCACAATTTCAACAGTTTTTGCTCGTGGTTATGGCTTAAAATCGTGTTTTTTTTTTTGTTTCGTTTTCTGAACATATTTGCATTGATAGCAGTAAGGCGAGATTGTGATGAATGTAGCTCCTCGTCGTGTATTTAATTCTGCGTGAAATCTATTTGTCTAACGTGGTTAATCATGCCTTGATTTTTTAATAACCGGAGCCCGTTCGCCCCCGTTGATCTTTAATAATTACATAATGTGAGCCATGAATGCCCAATTTGTTTGTAGCCTAGCTGTTTTGAATGTTGCTCGTTGTTCCTCGTCGCTAATTATTACTGATTATTCTATGAAAAAAAAACTGCCTAAATTGTGAGGCCTGATATAGATAATTACAGAAGATATGGCAGGTGACAAATATGTATTTTGTAAATATCTTACTACCATTACAATTCCTCCCAAAATAATTATAATAGTGAATATTGATATGCCAGGAACAAGTTTAGCCATTTGTTGATTATCCCCAACTATACAGTGTTAGCATTTTTTCTTTGTTCAAGGAATAAGCAATAGATTTTAATTACCTATGGATTATTCAGGAATAGCTTTATTACGCATCATTTTGATTCGTTCGGTATTCATCGAGGCATTGATTGGAAGTGAAATGTACACTACATGCAAATTCTTGGAATTCACCAGCTTATATGGAGTTGAAGTGTATTCAAAACTAACTAACAACAGCAAACAAAAATAGTATAAATGTGCAAGGTTTTCAGGAAGATGGCTTTTGTGCAAAGTTTAGTTAAAATTGAAAATAATAGGAACAAATTTTCATCCTGGTGCTCCTAGAAACGGAATGTGTTCTTTCACTTCGGATTTCTGCATCGGATAGTCGTTGAATCGTGTTTAATTTAACGTATGATTGCAATTTTAAAACAACAACTTAACAACTCGTTTGTTAATGGCAGCTTCAGCCCTAGTACATTCCTCAAACTTTGATGACTAATTGGAGAGAACATGATGTAGGGGTTTAGAATTTGTGAGTGTTTTTATTTTTCTGGTGTCAATCGAGTCAACCCGAGGTTTGTACTTCCGCTTTCCCCCCTCAAATGTATAAACGAAATTCAAAATGGCTGCTGCACCCCTTTTGTACATAAGAAATCTGTGCCGCTGCCAAGAAATTACTGAAAAACAGAACCTTAGACATTAGGCTTTTACATTCTAGCTTCAAAAGCAATAGTTTTAAATAAGTCTGATGATATTTAGATAGTACAATGATAATATGGACAAATAAGTTGCAAAACGGGATGCGAGTGATTTAATACGAAGCGAAATTAGGCCATTTTAATAACGAGTGACACTCACTGCATGGTTTCTATGAAAACTTTTCCACCATTTTTATTGGAAGTTTATCTCAATAAGACTGCCTCGTGGATATTCACTTGGGTTTGCTTTTTAAATTCTCGGGCCATTTCTTGTAAGAATTCATGTTAAAACAGCATTTCAGTACGGTTTTTCGACTTCATGTATCCTAAGCTTGGCTTTTTTTTATTATTATTTCGGGCTCGACTGTTGCTGTAAAATAATACTAGCTATGTCAACCCTAGGTCATCTTGGACCACTAACAATGAAAAGGTATCCCTGTAAATTATTCTGACACCAGAGTGCCTCCTTAACAATAGCTGAAATACCCTCGGTTTTCCATAAGCGCAGTATTTTCATACCACAAAAAAACCATTGCAGTTAATATTTATTATAGGGTACATCGATCAAATGCTGTTTTAACGAATGATATTCAGGGCTTCCTGTCTGGGTAGGGAATTTCATACATTTTAGAATTTTATAACGATATACCTTTGATTCTGAAATTTGTATTATTTATTTTCAATTTAAAATTTGAAATTTGACAATCTGCATTGCAACATCCAAATTCTCTTGTCTGAAAATTTTCAGGTTTTATTTCTTTTTCACTAAAGTTTTCTTGATCAGTTTCACTTAAATTAAATGTATTATTGAATTTGTTTTAAGTAAACCTGCTTAAGCTATGCCAGAATTCTAGCATATGGGAAGCCCTGAACATTACTTCAGAATTTCATAAGTTTGTGATTTCATTTGAAGGCAAAGCGATTTTTACTGACCAGCTACCAGATTATCAAATGTGGGTAATGCATGTGTGGATGACATTTCGCTCGTTTTTTTGCAAAAATTGCTCCCTTTTCCGCTCGTCGGAACGGTAGCTAGCTGATTGAGCAATTTGCGCAATGTTTCTGCGAAGTGGCAGCACGTCCATTGCCATGGAAATCACGAAGAATAGAAATAATCAAAAGTACAATTTTGTCGTAAAATGTTATAGCTGCAGCGAAGGAAGCCAAATTGTATTTCATTCCCCCGACCCCATTGTTTTAACACAGGATAAATGCCTCGCAAATAATAATAACAGTAATAATGATATCTCTTAATAATTGCATTATTTATTGATTAATAATGTCAGCGGTGTCGTTCGCTAATCGTCTATCGAGCAATTTGGCGTAAATCTGTTGTCATTTCATTTCCTCCAATCACTTGGCTTGCTCTCTGTACCGCCCCTTGTCCACCAACAACTTGACCTAAGGGCGGTTGCATTTTGTATTCCACGTGTTCATAGTATTCTTTGTATTTTGGGCTCGAAACGAAAGGGTAACCGGCAGTGTCCTGGCGTCACATTCTTCCAGGGAGCGTGGAAGCATTTCCAGCTTTTTTCACGCCAGGCTTCACTTTCTCAGCACGGATGCGCTATGCTTGTGAATGGAGTTTTCAGGCGATAAGTGAAGCCATCCTGGCTGTGCCGTCTAGCGCTGCTGGCCGCCCTTTGGTGTTCCACATCCTGGACTGCACAATTACGTATTAACAGGGAATTCCCCTCGTTCTCCCTGTTTCTCCAGCTCTATTTGCATAATTTTTTTCTTAAATTATTGATCGTTTTTCAGTTAAATGTTGCAAGCATTTTTTTTTGTCCATCTTATGGTTTTTGGATCCTCTTCATCGCAAAGCCTGTGTGACCTAAGTGTGTGGTTTCCGTGCTCAGCAGGTCTGCTATTTATGCATTCAAATTTTAATTAGTATCCTGGATCGTGTATGTTATACATTCGGGAGCGGTGGGAATGTCCCAAAAATTCGAAATTGTTTTGTATAATCGTGTAGCAATCGGTCATTTATGCGAAATTTTTCTGTTTCCTTTTTTCGAACTTTTGGCTGTTTCGTGACTGTCACGGTGACATTTCTATCTCGCACCAGGCCTATAGTGTTTGAACACTTCTTTGAAGTTTTGGAAGTTTGGTTCTTCCAAATCCCCCGATTTGTTCATTTATCATGTATTCATATTTCATTATATATTTTTAATATTTTCGTCCTCGCTATACACCACCTAGTAGAATTGTTTGATTAGCAATTACAGACTTAAGACGGCCAGTTGAATAGATTTTTTATCCTATTTGGCATTTAATTTAGCTTTAGTGAAAAGTCTTAATTTTTTTTTCTTCTATATTTTAAGTGTGATATAAATATATATCAGATTCCTACAGTCTAAAACGTATATTATTACCAAAGTTGAGTTCTTAGGCTGCATTATAAATGCTAAATTAACAACAACAAATGTGATTGCTTTGTTTGGCGGAAGGATTTTCGCCTAGGCAAATTCCCTATTTTAAGGTATACTTCTCTACCCTTGTATTCGTGAGGTTTTTTGTTTTTTTGGAATTGGGTTAGGATTTCAACTTCCATAACACAGTATAAAGGCGCCATTCACAGATTTAGAAGAAAAAAACAGAAAATAAGTAGTGTCATAATTAGGAGTGCATCATATGTTTTCAGTATATGGCGTCACGTTGCGCAGATCTCAGTTAAGTTTATTTGTTGATTAAAACAAACATTCATTTGATCTAAATGAGTAATAATCATGTTTTCTCCTATCAAACTAGTTTGTTGTACACAAATTTAAATTACGATTAAGTCGTAGTCAGTAAAATTGTTCGTTTAAACCTGTTTTAATCTCTAAATAAACGGAGCTGGTCATGCGTGCTTTAAAAGATAAATAGACTTTTTTTTCTGATTTATTCCCTTTTTTTGTCAATTTTATCTTTTTGTTGTTTGCAATAAGACGATCCTGTGGTTTTATTTAAACAAAAAGAATTGGCGTCATAAAAGTATTAAACTCCATTATGTAATTGATGCCCAAAGGCTTAACGATTAACTCCGATATTTTTCCTGCATTTTTGATGATTATTTCGAATTGTGTGATCAGTTTTATAGCGTGTTTTATCATGCTCAATTTTATTATTAGCAGGTGCACCTCTAGGGCTTTGTAGGGCACATTATTATGATTTTTAATCGAAAATATGAAATCGCCTCTTCAAATTTTAGTCCTTGTGTTAGGCAAATTAACATAAAATTGCTTTTTTGAAAAGCCTTTCTATGAAATCACAGTACTAACAACCGTGGACAGCTCCGTTGAACTGTCTGGCCTTTCTGTACATTAAAACGCGGAATATTGTAAAAGCAATGAATTTCGATCGCTTCAATTTCATTAAAATCTTAATTAAAAATGCAGGGAATTTAGATTTTTCGCTCTTGTGATTGTGTAATATAACAAATAGGCCTCGTGCATGAACATCGTTATAATACCTGTGTACCAGAGAAAAATATACGTTGATAGTGAATGTACTGTGTACATTATATGTCAATGGTTTTACCGTTAAATACGCAATTTTGCACATCATGATCACCATTTAATCCCATCTCAGCCTAACATCTTTTTTGCTGATGTAGTTTTTAAGGCTTCTTGGTTTCATTTCCTTTAGTTTTATCAAATCATTTTAGTTGTCTAATTTTTTTATGTGAATTTCACATTTTTTTTTCTATTTTGTTTATGATTTTTTAAAAAAAAGGCAAGTCCTTTGCAATCATGAAACAAATTTAGTTTAACGTTATGATGTAACGCTACAAACAAAGGAGAAAAACATATGTCCTCACTAGGGTTCGAAACTTAGTATTAGAGAGATGAAATGAGTTCGAATCCCTGTGGAGACGTGTTTTGAAATCTGTTGACGAGAGCTATGTTGATGATTTTATCTTTTTGCATAAAAAAATATGACAATTGCAAATCATTATCTATAATCATTTAGTATCGTCTCTTGAGTTAACATTTTGTTTCCTATTGGTTTTAGCCCACACATACACATACAATAAAGGATAAAAAAATATACCCGAAATGTACAAAAAAAAAACTAAGAATGACACTTGAAGTATAGAATCGACAAATTAACTATAATTAATGAGTATTTTTATTAATACCACAATCAGGGGCATTGCAGTTCCGTGCCAATTATGAATGTCCACGAAAATAGGCTTTATTTTGTTCATATTCGCAACATTGGTTTTGGAATGATGATGTCATTGGTCAAGAATTTCGTTGTGGTCGCCATAACTTATTTTGAACGAAATGTCACGTGCTTCATATATGTGTAAATATTTATTCGTTGATTTTTGTTTTCCTATTTTTCGTTTTAATAAAAGAGTTGGTGCAAATGGTAACCAGATGAAGCTTTTGGCAGCAATTATCGAAATATGTTGACTCACTTTCAGGGCCATTTGCACCACGTCTTATGATTTTCTTTTGCCTATGCTCTTCAAGATTATTCTCATTCTTATTATTGTTATTATGCAAACATCCCTCCATTTTGTCACTTATCGTGTATCATTGTGCGCTGCGAAAAATTGTGCAAAGACGAAATATTAACAAACCATACGAAAGCAATAAACGAAACACTTTCGGTTTCCCTTTGTAATGTTTTAGAAACAGTGGATGCCTTTCCCCAGCGCCCTCTGCCTCTCCCGCGAACCCCAAGGGTCCCGGAGGGACCAGAAATGTGTGGGACCCTCGCGTTTTTTCTATGGATTTTGCGCTTCCCACACCCCACCCATCTTGACCTGACCACGAAATTTGGCAACAGCCGATGCAGGTTTTTTTTTCAGATCTGGGGATTCGGCGACCAGTGGTGGCGTTGATTTTAGGATTTAGGTTTCTATTTAATCGTGACCTGGAGATGTAATGATGAAATGTAGTTTTAGTGGACAAAACGCTGCTTAAAAATCGTGACTTTTTTATTCGAATTACCGTGAAATTTGCGGATTTTTCGAGCTGTTGCTGCTTCTGCCTTAACTACGGACGCTCTCGAGGGACTCAACGTCTTTTTGAACTTCTCCATTACAGAATCTCGAATTTCCATATTTTGTTTTTCTTAACGAAATTATTCAAACGGCCAGTTTCATCAACCTTGATTATTGCTCCTTAATGTTATTGTCAATTCAGAATATTTGTCTAGAATTCGACTGATAAGAATTATGTTTAATGACTAATTAAGCGGGTTGATGGGGCTGGAGTTCTGCTGATGATTTGCGAATCTAAATTACATCTTTCACTTGATTCTTTGTCGTGAAATGTACTTAAAATTATCATATTGTCTAGGTTCTTGATAGGATGCATATTTTCGAAATTTCAACAGAAATTTGGAGGACATAGTCGTGTCTACTTGGATGCATCTTGGCAGAGCTCGATATCTCCAAATGTTGTCTATGTAAGTTTCTGAATCTCAAATTATTGCGAAACTTTTATTTAATTCCATAAAAGTTTCCTTGTTTAACCGAAAATTATCTGAAAGATTAGATTATTCAAATTTCTAAGATGCTGAAATGTCATGTTATGACAGGAGTTAGGAATTTACAAGATCTGCATGCACTGAGACAGAAGTCCTTTTCTGGGGAAATTGTTGGAGACCGAGAGGAACCCTCAGAGCTTCCGTACTTACCGTGCATTTTGATTACGATTATAATCAGCTTATTATCTTGTAATTAAGATTTCTTCATTAGTTTCCACCGCGTCTCATTACGTTACTACCGTTGCAGAGCAGAGGTAATCTTTTTATTACCTTGCTCACATTATATGACCGAATTTTTGCTGACATTTATTTCAAAGTAAAAGCTCGTATGCGACCTGCCTGCACTTGGTCCGGTTGAAACTATGGTTTGAATTTGGTGTATTTGGTACAGAATAAAATAACCACTTCCCAAATATTTCATTACTAAATTTTAAATTTTTATGTTGTTGTTGTTGTTGTTGTGATACGGATTTCTTCCAAATGAATTATTGCAAATGAAAACCTGTTATGCTTAATTTAGTACACCTCTATGAATGTGCAATGTTCGAAATGTGTTCTCTCCCATCTCTGAACACTTTGCTACAAGAGCAAAGTGCCAAATTCAAGCCATTACTCAACCTTGTCCTTGTAATTCACGAATGTTTTTCTCCCATATGTTCTGTACAGATCTCAGGTACAAAACAAAAATGTGTTATTACGATTATTACTATTTGACGACTAGCCCCAGTTCTTCTAGTTTCATCATCCTCCATTGTCATCCGTGTCACCCATTTCTCACTTACTAATTCTACCTGTGTTGTTTCCCCTCCCTAATGACATTTTTTCTCACCATTTTTGCTAAAGGCAGCACTTTATAAAAAACAGAGAGGTTGAGTCGAGAGAAAAAGATATAAGCGCAAGCTAGCTGTGGTAGCTCGATGGATTCTCTGTCCAAGCAATAATAATTAATTACGATATATTATAATAACGATATAAATCTTAATGATATACTTCTCCATTGGTGTTTTGCATTTGGCCCCACAGTGCATTGATGTGAAACAGGGTGAGTGTTCTCTACGTGACGATATTTTTAAATTGTTACTGACCAAATCATTGCAGCATTGTTGTGGTCCATATATTCCCAGTGGAAATGTTCCAAAAGCAAACTTTACAATAAAATGTTTTGCCTGTACATTTGGTGTGCATTGTGTGCTCATTAAGCTTTATGTTTGCAGGCGGCCAGTTTATAAATCATGGAAGGAATTCAGATTTTCAGGTAATTGGTATTGATTCATTATTTATGCTCAATAATAAACAATAATAACGACGTTTTTAAATGTGGGTTTTGAATTGAATATTGGAATTGCCTTAAATTGTAATTGAGTTTTTTCTTACTTGCAACAGCAAGTTTCGTAATTAAACTCATATTTTCATTTTAATTAAACACATTTTCATCATAATTTATCCGTATTTCAGAAAGATTTAGCCGAATTGAAACCAGTTAAATGTGTTTGCCAAACGAAATAAATCCAATTGAAGTCGCTTTCACCCTGAAAGCGCATTTAGAAACTAAAACTACGGCGCTTTAAAGAAAAAGTGTTTAGGTATTCAAACGCAAATTTCGTGATTTTGTGTAAGTAGCGAGCTCTCCTTCAATTCTTACATTTTATCGATTATTTTTTTGTTCAAAAAAAAAATCGTTAAACATTGATCAAATAAATTCAAATATTTCCACCATTGATTGTAATAAAAGGAGAACTAATTTACGGAATTTGGCGCGCATTTTTTGGGTAAAATTTGTGATTAACGTTACGCAATGTCAAACGCCCAACTTGATCTTAAAGGCAAAATTTACGAATTAGGATATAAGGTCGATTGACCGCCAAATTCCGTAAAGTAATTCTTCTTTTTTGTAAGCAATGGTTGAAGTATTTTAATTCATTTTCGATAATCATAATAAAAACATTCAAATGAAATTCAAAAAATCTTACATGGCGACTTCCATGCATCAAAATGCAAACTCAAGCTGTTATCTTATGTTTTTGTACGTTATATATACTTGTACGTTAAGTATTAATTAGTTATAATACTTAATTAAACGAAACAAAAACATGAGATAACATGGTGAAATCTGATGAACTTTCATGTACACGCCATTGGAAGTCAAGCTATTGGTCATCGCAGTCATTATGATCTAGTTTAAGTTGCATCTTCAAGTTTCGCCACTTTTTTTTTTCATTTTCATAACTTAGGCTGCCAAACCACGGCGCAGGACGACATTGGTCATCGCAGACAAAAGGACAGCGCAGAAGTCCTAAAGTGTCAGAGGGCTGATCTTGGATTGACGGACTGACACTGAAGACATCGAATTATGTAAAGTATTCATCTAATTTCATATATTTTGGTTGCAAATCTTAAGAGGTTCTTTTTTTTTTTTTTCGTTTGTAGCTTAAGTTCTCCATGGTTGGACGGTCATTGGACATCTCAGAGGTCACAAGGTGCCAAAGGCCACATCTTTTATTGGCACTGAAGAACCTGGATAAGTTAAGTATCCTTCCAATTTGAAATTATTTTGCTTGCAGACGCTTAAGAGCATTTCGAACTTCCCTCTTTTTTTTCTCTTACAGTTTCATGCCATTTTATGCATTTTTAAAATTTTTGGTTAATTTTCCTAATTGCCTTAGCTTTTTTTTTGTTGTTGTAATTTCCGTAAAGTTTACAGAACAATGTGTCACCATATTT